>JBBPBX010006340.1:0-68824 GCA_038048925.1 Garcialebias charrua
CTCTGCCACCATCTTTACTTTGTCCTCCATTGTGCCGATCCCCTCTCTGCCGACTCGGTGGCCCAGAAACGACACCTCTTGTTGCATAAAGTGACACTTATCTGGGTGGAGTCTCAGGCCCGCAGCTCTAATTCTCTCCAGCACTCTACAGAGTGAGTCCAGAGCCATTGCAAAAGAGGCGCCATGGACCAGTATATCATCCAGATACACCAGACACTCCTGGCGAGGAATGTCAGCCAGCGTCTGGTCCATCAGCCTGGAAAAGGTGGCAGGTGCATTGCACAGTCCAAACGGGAGCACCTTAAACTGCCAGAGTCCCCGCCCCGTACAAAAAGCAGTCTTAGGTCTGGCACTTGTTGCTAGGGGGACCTGGTAATAACCGCTCCGAAGGTCCAGAGACGAGAACCAGTTGGAGCCGGACACCAGGTCTAGTGACTCATCGACCCTAGGCAGTGGATATGAGTCTTTCTCAGTCACCCCGTTCAGTGGTCTGTAATCAACACACAAACGCCACTCTCCATTCTTTTTGGGCACCATGACAACAGCAGACGCCCAGGGACTGTTTGAAGGCTCGATAACATCAGCCTGCAGCATGTCTGACACTGCCCTGTCACATGCTTCCTGACGGGCCAGGGGAAGCCGGCGGGGATGACATTTTATTGGGCGTGCACCTCCCGTCAGGATGTCATGTTCCACCAAACGAGTCCGCCCCACCTGGTCTTCACTTAGGGCAAAAATGTCCTTAAAGTCCATGAGCAGCTGCAACAGTTGTTCCTGCTGCCGAGTGTCTAAACCCCTACAGTTTTCCGCCCAGATCTTCCGCACCAAGGTCACTGCAGCGTCTTCAGTCTCCTGGGGCACCCACACTGGGTGCATAGGGCTCGCAGGTGCGGGAGCCATGGTGGCAGCAATCTGGCTGGGCTGAGGTGGGATGTGCTCGACAGCTGCAATCTGCGGTTCTGTGTAGCGGGCCACAGGACCCGTGGGGGTGTGATCAGGAGCTACGGGCAACAGTGGAATGAGAGGCCCCTCCTTGAAGCTCCATGTCCCCACACCCAAATCCAACTGGCACCCCGCAGCCCTTAAAAAGTCCAGCCCCAATATGCACATGTCCTGCACCTCTGCTACCCACACAGGGTGGGTGATAGATCGGCCACCTACATTAAAAGTCATTGTCCCCCTCCCCTTCATAGGTGCCATGTCCCCAGTGACTGTGCGCAGCTGCACTGTGGTGGGTTGGATCAGAGTCCAGTCCGGTACCATCTCGGGCCTCACTAGTGTTACCGTGGAACCAGTGTCAATCAGGGCCGTGCATGGAAACCCTTCCACTGAGACGGGGACATAACAAAAGTCTCCAACACATGTGCGGCCGACCACCACAACCACGGTCGCTTGGTCGAGGGCGGAGTCAATTTCGGAGGGATTCTGGGCTCGGGCCCCCTGTTCGAGCTGTCGGCCCCCGCCCACTGGCGATGGAGGTGTGGAGGCTACGGTCGGGATCTGCGATTCCTCCCCCCCGCAGACCCCGTGTCGTTTCCCTGCGTCTTGACTGTTTTAGGACACCGCCTCAGGAGGTGTCCCGGTTGGCCACAGCCCCAACAAACGGCCGGGGGTGCGGAGGAGTCCCGCGTCGACTGCAGTGCCACCGCTCGGACCATTTCTGTCAGCTCCGAGACCCAAGCAGGTTTCTCCTGGTTCAGCTCTGCCCCCTCCGCAGATCTGCATGCCGGTGGTTGTCCTCTCAGGTCGTTTCCCGCTGCTACTCCCAGCAAACACTCTCTCTCCACTGCTAAGTCCAATGCATCTTGCAGGGATCGGGGGTGCATCAGTTGAACCTGCACACGCAGCTCCGGTGGTGCCAGGGCTCTGATGAACTGATCTTTTGCTAGTTCATTCTGGACCCCTGACTGCATGTGTGAATAGGCTCTGCGTGTGAGGCTCTCAATGTCATTAGCCAAAACACGCAGGGGTTCACCTGGCAACCTGCTCCTGTTGCAGAGTTTATTTTTAAAAATGTCTGGTTGCACACATTGTCCAAAACGCCTCTTTAAAGCTCCGACTAGTGCATCATAGTCTTTTCTGTCCTCTGAGCTTAACAATAATAAGCAGTCCAGTGCATCATCTTGTAGGCAGAGAGCCAGCTGCAGGGCTTTATGCTCTGCTGTCCACCTCCCTGCATGAGCCAGCAGCTCAAACTGTGCATGGAAGGCCTCCCAGCTGGACCTACCAGAGTACTTGGGCGTCTTCAACGGGACGGTGACGTTTTGGACGACGTAACTGTCATGGCTGCCGCCATGTGAATCTTTTGGCGCGCTTGGGGAAAATGGCGTCGACGGACCCGCCCCCCCGCCGGTCTTCAGTCCTGCTTCGGCAGCCATGCTCGCTGCAGAGCTGTGCGGAGCAGCCGTCGCCTGAGTTATTTTAGTGAACCCCTCTCTCCGAGCCTCTTCGTCCTCTACTCCCTCCGCTTTAATTTTCACCTGGGCGAGCGCTCCGTCCATGATGCTGATGTCGCGGGTGGAGGCGACGAGCCAGTAGTACTCACTCAGCTCGGTAGCGTTGGTTTACTTCTGACACCAATGTAATGACGCCAACACAGCAGACGGAGTCCAGCCAAACGGGGTTTATTCAGAAACAGGGACGAGCTGCTATTACCGAGGCTACAGCTCACGCCTTAACAGAAAACGCGGTACACACGCGAGCGAACACACTGCTAGCTGCCTGCTAACAACAACACACACACCGGGCTCTTCTTCTTCGTCTCTCTTTTTCCGGTCCCTCCTCCCTGCTCCTACCCCTCTCCTGCCCCCACGACCAATCCAACACATGAGGGCGGGGGACAACAGAATCACAACAGCTCAACAGAACACAGTACAGTACAACTGAACAAATACACAGAAATACTTGGACCCAAAGCAGAACCAAACACAGGGTCGTTACAATATAAACAAAAGATGAGATGAAATCATGAAAAACAACAGTCAGGTGTTTAATACAGAAGTGGGTTGAGCCTAACCAGGGGTTGCTAGGTGAGGGGCTGGACTCAGGTTGTGGTGGGTTGTCCTCTCTCGCTTGTGACGTAACATGCGAGAGTATTTTAAAACGAACCGTTTGTATCACAGTAAAATAAATCTACTTAGAGTAAATAAACCACTGGGTGCATTTTTTTGGCACAAGGACTGCGACACAAACAGCGTGAGGATGCGGGGCCTTGTCTCTTTGAAAAACCATCCAGGAACTAAGCCAAAAAAAACAAAAAAAACTTGTAGTATATATGGCTTATTTAAACGCTAGAATAACCTAACCTGCAGTGTTTTACTTGCCTCAAATTATCTGCCTCAGCAGTACACACACCCGTTTTAGCTAAGCGTTTTAGCATCCGTAGCTTTTAGCAACGGCAGGTTTTGTTCATTCATGTGAACAGAGCTAACAGCTAGCAAATAAACAAAACAGAACCGATTACCTTCAACTTCCAACTGAATGTCCAGTCGTCGTCCAGAGTCAGACCAGTCGACGTCTAATAAAAAGCAAGTTTTACGAGCGCTGAGTCCGAGACAACAGCTTCTTGTCCAACAGTTGAAAAGGAAATGGCTACATTTGAACGAAGCGCGCGAAGCAAGAGGCGTTGATTGGTTGAATATGATCACATGCTACTTCCTCCGATAAACAAGAGTGGCGTTGATTGGTTAGGACAAAGTTCACATGCAACCTGACAAGCAAGAGTGGCGTTGATTGGTTGGGACGTATATGATCACGTTCTACCCCCAATCCAATCATAACGCATGAAGACCACTTTTTTCATTAATTCAACCTTTATTTAGTCAGGTAAATCTTTTGAACCTCATGGGCTCATTTACGAAAGCGACCTGCTAAAACTAAAGAACAATGAACAGCAATGGTAGAATTTCCTTAAACAATAAACAAACAAACAATAAACAATAGAAAACAAAAGAGAGAAAAAAAATTATTTTTTTTTTTTTTTAACAAAGTATCAAAAAACTAGCAAAACATTATAAGGTAGACGTATAAAATCAAAGACAGGAACAAATCTGCATTGGTTTTTGCCAGGATTCCAACAGATTCTGAAAACCATTTAGAGAAGTCAAGTTCGAGAGCTTCAGATCTTTTTGTAAGATATTCCATGAAGCAGGAGCAGAGTAGGAGAAGGCCCTTTTTCCAAGTTCAGTCCTCACTGACGGAACACTGCAGGTAATCATGTCCTGAGAGCGCACGCTGTAGCTGCACTCACGCAAAGACATGTAGGAGGAGATGTATGAGGGCAGCAGACCAAGAAGTGATTTAAAGATGAAAATGTACCAGTGGAAGAGTCTGCGTGAGGTTAATGATGTCCAGTTAACCAGTGAATACAGGGTGCAGTGGTGGGTACGATAATCACAACCAGTTATGAATCTTAGTGCACCATGATAGACAACATCCAACATCCGCAGGGTGCTTGTAGGAGCATTCATGTAGAGAATGTCACCGTAATCAATGGAGGGAAGGAAAGTCACAGACACAAGGCGTTTCCTAACATTCAGTGATAGACATGATCTGTTTCTGAAAAAGAAACCCAGTTTAACTTTCAGTTTCTTCACTAGGTTTTCCACGTGGAGTTTAAAAGAGAGATGTGAATCGATCAGGATACCCAGATATTTATAGGAATCAACAAACTCAATAGGGACACCATTTGAAGATAAAATCAGAGGAGGATCTGCTGGAACCACAAACAGAAAAATGGCAGAAAGCAGTACTTCACGTTTCACGTACGCCTGGAGTAACGCAGAATAAAATTGAATAATGATAATAATAATGATGATAATAATAATACCCTGATGCATGCTCAATAATAATAATAATAATAATAATAATAATAATAATATAATAATATATATATATATATATATATATATATATATATATATATATATATATATATATATATATATATATATATATATATATATATATATATATACAGGTAGTCCCCGATTTACGAGCGAGATCCGTTACAACGAGGCGCTCGTAAACCGGAAATCTCGTAATTTGGAACGGTTGCCATGTCTCTCGTAAGTCCGGAATTTCGCTCGTAAATTGGAACGGTTTCGCTAGCGCGACTACAAACACTCGTTTTTCATCAAAAAACTGCTTATGAGTGCATAAAAATGATCGGAAACGTGTGTCCATATGTTTAGCTAACTAACTGTGGTGAAAAAACACATGAAAACTCAGTATTTTTTGCGTTTTTTCCAAAAATTCGCCAGCTCGTAAGTCTGGAACCTCACAGATCAGAGCGCTCGTAATTCGGGGACTACCTGTATATATATTAGGGGTGTAACGGTACGCTAAAATCACATTTCGGTTCGGTTCAACTAAAAGGAGAGCTCGGTTCGGTTTATTTTCGGGTTTTTTCGGTACAAATTTTTTTTTTTTTTTACAAAATAAAGACTTACAAAATGTTTATTTTGAAAATGTGCCAAAAATATGTTTGTATTGTATTGTAGTAATAAATAAAAGTGACCCATTTGGATGATATTTTAAATAAACAGCACTCTACAATAAATAAACTATATGAACAATAATAAAAATCTTAATAAATGCAATAACAGTCAGAACCAGAACAATAAGCAGCAACAGACTGTTTACAATCTAACTAATCAAGTTTTTGTTCAGTAGCAGCAGTGTGGCTGTATTTGTCCTCATTACTGTACTCACAACTTCTTCTTGGTGGGACAGGTGGGACTGTGGGAACAGTTCAGAGTTCAGTTCAGTCATCACTTAGCTGCAGGTGGATTTACCTCTGTCACAGACTGGAAATAAAAAACAAAAGAGATTAAAAAAAACAAGTTAATAAGATTATGATTTAAAAAAAAAGATTATTTAGATAATAATAAAACAATACCTCTTGAACAATTGAATCTCTCACTCTTCATCATCATGGCAGGGCTTTAATCTGGTCCAGGGCTTGTTGTTGACAACATCAGTTAGTTTTTTCATAAAGAGCTGAACTTTTTGAAGTGTTGACGTGATGAATGTCTCATAGCGACGCTCAGTAACTTTAAACCCTGCGCATATAACAACGTTCAGACAGATTCAGAGATTTAAAAACTCATACAGCTTGTGTTATTGCTCTGGACCGCTGTGATTACCTGATGAAGGAGTTTTAATGCAGCTGCTGTTCACGTTCGGATGAAGTAGTTTTAACCTTAATACAGCTGCTGTTCACGTTCGGATGAAGTAGTTTTAATACAGCTCTTCATTCACGTTCAGATGACAGTTTCCAGCGCGTTCACGTGACGTGTTGCTGCTGCGTCACGCGCACTCAGCTGCTGCAGAGTCTTCATGAAACAAAGTCCACACAAGCTGCGCGTGCGCTCATCTTTTGAAGAAAGCTATAACGTTCAAAAACAGGAGACCGCACGAGATGCTAACGGCTAAATGCTGCGCGTGCCACGCGAAAATAGGTCCGTGCTGAAACGCGCCCAGGAAATTTTGTTCCGCGGTGCATATATTCCCCTGTTAAGAACGTTTAATGAGTGAAAAAATAACCGAAACGGTACGCAGGTGGACCGAACCGAACGTGGTGTACCGGAACGGTTCGGTAAACCCATTACAACCGTTACATGCCTAATATATATATATATATATATATATATATATATATATATATATATATATATATATATATATATATATATATATATATATATATATATATATATATATATATATATATATATATATATATATATATATATATATATATATATATATATATATTTATTTATTTATTTATACATATATACAACAATATAAAAAAAACTGACAAAACATTTAAACAGAAGTACCGGTACTAAAAATAAACCAGTGTGAAAATACTTTGTGTAAAATATCTTGGCCAAAAGTTTAAACAGAAGTATAGATTAAGTATACTTAGAAGTTTATTTTATTTTTAGTATAAGTCAAGTATTGTGTAAAATAAACTTGGCTAAGTATACTTTTGATAAGTACCTAAAAAGTAAACTGAAAGTATACTCTTATTTTTTTAGTTTAAAATTAGTGTACTTTAAGTATACTTGCATATACTACTTTCTGGCAGCAGCATTTTGGATCAACTGAAGACACTTTAAAGAAGTATTTGGACACCCAGATAACAAACCATTGCAATAGTCTAGATGTGACAGCGCATGAACCATTTTTAGATGTTTCTAATTTTGGTGATATTACGCAGGTGGAAGAAGGCGGTTCTAGTAAAGTTTTTAATGTGGGGGATAAAAGACATGTCCGAATCAAAAATAACACCAAGATTTTTAGAGCTGGAGGCAGATTAGTGCCATCCAAGGAGGGAGAAAGACTGAAAAATTAATTCCTAAGATGCTCAGGTCCAAAAACTAAAACCTCAGTCTTGTCTGTGTTCAAAAGGAGAAAATTTAGGGTCATCCAGGTTTTTATGTATTTAAGACCAGGGGTGTAGTCTACGTGATACTCGGGTATACGGAGTATACCCACTAGAAAAAGCTTAAGAATTTCAGTATAACCACTTAAAAGTGCCCAATAATACATGACATCATAGGCACGCAGCAGTGATATGTTAAACAGCAGTGGAAACGATTTAGATGTTGTAGAATTCCTTCTGCCTCTCAACTTGCAGCTGGTGTAAGTCATCACACAGCTGCTCACTTCCTGCAGTGAAAAGTCTACAAAAACCAGCAGCAGCAGAAAAAAAATTATAACCTGCTGTTTACTCGAAATAACTTTGGCTTCTCTGAAGACAAACCGCTAAAATATAAAGTTTTAAATGGCTAAATTGGACGGATCGCGTTTGTATCTTCGTCCATTGTTTTCAATGTGCGCATTTGAGACGAGTCTACATCCATCCATCCATCCATCCATTTTCTTCCGCTTATCCGGGGTTGGGTCGCGGGGGTAGCAGCCTAAGTAGGGAGGCCCAGACTTCCCTCTCCCCAGCCACCTGGCGCAGCTCCTCTGGGGGAATCCCAAGGCGTTCCCAGGCCAGCCGAGAAACGTAGTCCCTCCAGCGTGTCCTGGGTCTTCCTCTGGGTCTCCTCCTGGTGGGACATGCCCGGAACACCTCACCAGGGAGGCGTCCAGGAGGCATCCTAACCAAATGCCCGAAGCTGGCGAGTCTACATGTGACGTCATAATCACGCGACGGGAAAATCCGTATTTATCATGTTAAAAAAACGGCGCTAATTTTAAACTATTTTTGAGAGAAATTTTAATTAATTTAACATTGTTTTAGCAAAAACGATCAGAGGTCAATCTTAATATATATATATGTTGTGCCATTTTATGGAAAGTTAAAAGATGATGTCAGGAGAGCTTTAAACACTTCTGTAACAATCTGTCTGTATGCAGTGCTTTGCTTTGATACTGTTTTATAAATTCTATAACAGGTTTTTAATACAAAGCCAACTGTTGTACAAAGTTTGTTGTTCATTTATTCAAATATAAACGTCAGATAAATTTGGGAATGTTCACTATAAAATCAAAATAAATTAATTATTACATTGTACTAACCTGTGTACTTTGGTTTCAAAGCACAGTTTACCCACTACAAAAATGTAGACTACACCACTGTTTAAGACATGCTTGTAGTCTAAGTGGCTGATTGGATTCATTGGGTTTCATGGACAAATATAACTGAGTATCATCAGCATAACAATGAAAATGTATCCAATGCTGTTTAATAACTTTACCTAATGGAAGCATATGCAGGTAGTCCCCGACTTACGAACGAGTTCCGTTCCTACGCCCGTTCGTAACTCAAAAATCGTTGTGAGTCGGAAAATACATCCAAACGACACCTCATGCGTACAGTACTTTATTTTACCAAGCACTTAGCCTATCCTAACACATTACCCTACATAATTATCAAAAAAACACATACATTCGGAGCCATAATGAAGGAAAAAAAGAGTTAATGTCTTACTGGGAGCTGGTGAAGCCTTCCTCCGCCTGTTAGCATGTTAGCTCGTTGTTCCTCCAAGCTCTGCAGCTGCCTGTAGTTTTCCATTGCTTTGCGCGGTCCACAGCTTTACAGTCTGTTAGCATGTTAGCTCTTGCTCCTCCAGTCCAACTCCGCTGTTTCTGCCGTCTGGTGACAAAAACCACCCTACTAACCTCCTCTGCTCCGGTCTGCGTGTCCAAACAATGAAGTCTCCTGGTAATTTTCCACTGACTACATCAAGCTACTCTCTCTACTCCCACTCCCTCTCCTGTACTCTCCCCCTCCCTCCTGTAAACCTCCTGTAAATTTCCGCTGTCCTCCAGTGAGTTTCGGTTCGGTACCGTATTTTCTGGTAAAGGCGCATAAACCGTGTAACTCAAAACAATGCTTTTCAAAGGGAAGGCGTTCGTAACCGCGAAACGTCGTAACTCGAGACCGTCGTAAGTCGAGGACTACCTGTACTGTACAAGGTAAAGAGTACTGGTCCAAGCACTGAACCTTGAGGAACTCCATGACTAACTTTGGTGTATGATGAAGATTCGTTAGTTATATTTACAAATTGGATTCAATCAGATAGATTTGTTCAAATGAACAATTAGCAAAACTGTCTTGTGTCTCAAGTTTAATTAGTTATTTAATTATAATACAATTTTTTGGATTTGACAACAATTTTTTAAAGGTTTCTCTAAAAAAGCTAAGTCTGGTCCTCTGGACATTCAAAAAACAAAACAAAACAAAGCAAAAAAATTGTAGAAACGTTTTGTCTTTCGTCCGAAAGACTTCCTCAGTATGAAGTGCTATGTTCAGCTCAGTCTTCTAAATAGCACCCTCTCACAGTGTTAAGCCTGGAATACACTTGAGCGTACATGAAGTACGCCACTGTACGCGCGCATTTTGTGCGCATGCTTTCGCTGCTATAGCTCGGATTTTATCAGCTTTCAAACGCTCGCGTTCTCGCTCCAGATCCTTGTTGTAATATGAGCAGCTGCACGTGGAGGGGACTCAACTGAGCTCGCTGATTGGTCACTTGCTGACACGCCTACTGAAATGATTGACAGCTTTCAGTCAGCTCAGTGAAACCTCGAGAATGCATCATGAGCAGCTCGCTGAAGACCGCTGCGGTGTTCTGATGCGGTGTTTCTACTATATATGTTATAAAAAGTTCTCTCAGAAATAAAAATAATAACAGGGAGCGCTTTTCCTGCAGCACACAGTCCACCAGGGAATATTTAAAACATCGCGCACCCAGGTAGGACCTGAATTCATTCATTTCAGTCATCGAGTGAACGGAAGAAGAAGCGGTTACTTGACTTTTAGCTAAAAAACAAAAGAAAAGGCCCGATCAGCGATAAAGAAGGGGATTTTTTTTCATTTGTGTAACATACAAAACAGTCCGGCGCCGGGGAAGTTTATGGTCAGACACCGCGCACACGTATGCGGTCGTAATAAAAGCTTTGCGCGTATGTGCCCTGAGGGGCTACGCTTTTGCCTTGACGTACGTACGTGGCGTATAGGCGTATTGCTTGTACGCTCAGGTATATTTCAGGCTTTACACAACCAGTTGGCTGATGACAGCCTGAAACCAGCTGCTCACATGATCAAGGAGGACCATCAGCCTAAAGATGGATCGTTAGCACCCTGATGGTTGTTTGCTATTCACAGAGGGCTGAGTGATACTAGCAATAACAGCATTGTAAGAGGGGGACAGTTGAACCAGGAGGCCTCCACCCCTGTTTAATGATGGACGGTTTCTTTTCACAAAGATGGCTTCCTTTACTCCTTTTTTAAGGTTTGTTTATTTTTAACTGAATCTAAACACGGTTAAATTACTCAAATACAGTGTATTTCTATAACTAAAATTAATCTCTTTCAGAAGTTTCATCTATAAATCATTGTTAAAATTAGTTTGATCGGAGTAAAACAAATGGTTGAAATGTATCTATTTGATAAATTACAAGCGTAACGGACAAATGTCGGGTCAGAGTCGAGCCGATGATCAGTTTCACGTCTGAAATGATCTGAGATGATCTGCTCACTCACTTCCTTTCTTGACCTCCGTCCAGCGGAACTGGTGTCTCCGGACCACCGAGACGACGGAGTCGTAGCCGTCCTCCAGGATCTTCTTCAAGGCCTGCTGCAGGTGAGACGGGTGGAGACACGGAGACGTGGCCTGGATGTGACAAACGATGTCCACGTCTGTCAAAGAAAAAAAATTAAAGAGAAAATAACTTCATACTTTCAAAATTAGATGGTGATCGTGTGTTTTCGCGCACCCATATGCTTCCCGAGGAACTCCTGGATGGTCTCTGGTGAAGAACTGGTGTCTTTAGAAACTTCAGGACTTCTCCAGTGGACTTTGGCCCCCCAGAATTTTGCCACCTTTTCGATCTCTTTGTGGTCCGTTGACACCCAAACACTGAGGAGATCAAAACTTCATTACTTTACGTCTAACAAAGCTCCATCTTTTATTAAAGATCTTATTGTTGCAAATTTTCAAAACAGAGCACAACACTCTCAGACTGAAGGTTTACTCGTGGTTCCTAGAGTATCTAAAAGTAGAATTAGAGTCAGAACGTTTCTCAGGTTCCTCTCTTGTGGAACCAACATCCAGTTTCAGTCTTTAACGCCAAAATTACACCACATGCGTTACGGCTCCGCCCCGCTCCGGTCCGACCTCCGCAGCAAATACGCACCCATTATAATCAATGACAGAATTTACACTGGCTCCACACGGCGGCGGCGAGTAGCGGAGAGCGGACGGCAGTCCGTCAAAATTAGAAATTTTTCTATTTCTGCCGGACGCCGGAGCTGTGCGGAGTCAACTTTTGAAGATTACGTCGCACCAACAGGAAAAGGAACGAGCACAACATCCGTATTTACAAAATAAAATCACCACGGGCGGACTAATCCTAGCTCTATACGGATTTATTTGTACAAAAATGCTGTCAAACTATCATTTATGACTACGCCTACAAACGCAATACAAGAAATAAATAAATAAATAAAGTATTTTATTCTGAAATGTAATACATCACTTCCTGTTGCTCAAACCATGTCCTGTCGCTCATTTACGAGAGAAGATCAACAACCAAACAGCGAGGCTGTCTCTACTGTTGTTCTCCTTCTTCCACCGAATGAATTGTTTTGTTCTGACTTACTTATTTATCACTTGATTTATCGCGCGATCTCGCAATTCCCGCGCATGCGTCTCGGAACAGCGCATCCAGGCGGACCTGAGCTGAGCGGAGGAAGTGGAAATTGGACTCGCACAGATGCGACCTGCGGAGCGGAGCGGGGCGGAGCCGCAAGTAGTGTATTTTTGGCGTAAGGCTGATGCTCTCTATGTTTAAGACTTCACTTTTTGATAAATCCTATAGTTAGGTTCCGGACTGGATTTCCTGAGGTATACCTCAGTTCTGCTGTTCTACCTGAACCACAAAAATTACACCCTGACCATAAAAGCTACACCAAGACTACAAAAACTATACCCAGACTAGGCCTGTCACGATAACTAATTTTGCTGGGCGATTAATTGTCTCCGAAATTATTGCGATAAACAATAATATTGTTTGAAATTTGATAGTAATTATAATTATTGTCAAATTTAAGAAGAAATGTTTGTTCATTTTTGTGTGTGTGTCCTGATGCATGCTCAATAATCCAAGTAGAAAAATCTAAAAAACATTAAGTCTGGTTCTCTGGACATTCAAAAAAACAAAAAAACAAAAAAAGTAGAAACGTTTCATCTTTCATCTGAAACTGAAGACGTCTTTTGCATGAAAGACAAAACGTTCCTACTTTTTTGTTTTGTTTTTCTGAGTGTCCAGAAGACCAGAATTTTTTTTTATTTTTTTAGATTTTTGCATATAGTATCATTTTTGACCACTGGATGTCAGTATAAGACTGTTTGAACTGAAGGATGGATAGTGAGGGAGTAAGCAGCGTGTCTCTTTAAGAAAAATGGCAGGGAGGCCCCTTGACGTGACATGGGCTGTCTCTCTTCGGTTCTCAAAATGGCGGACGCTCGGTGTGGTTTTAGCTCTTTAGCATTTTTCACACAAAGCTTTTAATTAAAAAAATCTGTAACAAAGTTCTCAGCTTCTTTTTGCAGAGAAAAACAACTTTTTACACACAGGTTTCATCCATGAATTGTGGAGCTTCAACAAGACTGAGGTTTTTTTCTGTTAGCTTAGCCCGTAGCTTAGCTTCTCAGCTTAGCTGCTTTTAACATCCAAAAACACGATTTTGGATGTTAATACATATTTTAAAGAGAAAGGGAGGGGTCAGTGAAGAGCACCGGAGTTGAGCCTTTTTTCATCCAGTGTCTTCAGTAGAAAGAGACACGAAGAAACGATGAAGCCAATAAATGCAAAATTAGGTTGATAATTTTAATTTATAATGTGATTAATTGATTTATTGTTTATTGTGACAGGCCTAATCTGGACCACAAAAAAAAAACAAAAAAAAACTGGACCATAGAAAACTACAGGTAAAATATATGACATGTGGACCACCACATCTGGACTGTAGAAAGTTAAATGGACTACTTGTATAACTCCTTTCTATCTTATCAAGACACTCAAAGCTCTTTACAACAATCTGTGCCTCATTCACCCATTCATACTGCATCTACTAGATCCATACAAAGACTAATCAGTGATTTATCACATTCATACACTGATGGGTCACACATCAGAGACAGTGAGGGGGTTCAGTGTCTTGCCCAGGGACACGTCAGCATGTGACTGCTGTGGAATGGAACCCCCAACTCTTGCATTGGAGGATGACTGCCATAAAGCCACAGCCGCTCCTGGAAACCAGTGCTCTGTTTCCAGGTTTGTGGAGTGGGAGCTGACGACGTTCTGACCTTCACTCCTGATTAAAACTCCTATGTTGTGGCTCCGGCCGGCGCCCCATCAAGTCTTTTTTAATAAGAAGAACCCACTTGGTTTGTTTTCTCGCCAGCCGTGTAGAAAACTGATAATTTCTCTGACATGGGAAGTATTTTGAACACAGGACTCTGATATACGGTACATATTTTAGACACTTTATTGTGTCAGAACTGCAACATACTAAAATAAACCAACACTACGGACGGCTGCAGTCGGTACTTTCTTCCATGCTTGCACCGGTAAATTGCACAACAAGATTTCTGGAAAACAACCGGAGCGCACTCTGACATTTTTAATGTTTAATGAATTGTACTGGTCTCTTTTAAACAAATGCTGGTTCTGCCACCACACTGATCCGACTGGTTAAACTGGTCAGGCTTGTTTGTATATACAAACAATTCTGACCAGTTTAAAGTGCGACTAAACCCCTGTGGATCGGTAACTCCTCCTTCCAAAATCTCCCTGAAAATGGGCGTGTCGAGAGACAAGGAGGGGTGGAGGTAGAGTTGTGCTTTTGTTCACGCCTCCACCTGCAACAACCTAAAACAAATTAAACCTCTAGCCAACAACATACACCAAGCAACAACAAAGAATAAACATGTAGATGTATTTATCCATTCCACCCATTCCATCCAAAACCAAAGGCCTAAAAAAATGAAAATGAAAAGAAAAATAAAACCGCTTGTCAGGAGTGAAATGCAGCACTTCCATATAAGGTATGCACTTCTCATCTCTGCAGGGGATTGGCTCTGCTTGAACCACCTGTGTGACATCACACATGAGCAGACATGTCACACATGAGCATTTGCACAAATAAGAAAATTAAGGTGTAATCCACCAGTTCAACCCATAGAACTACCGTAAACACATTTTTAGGCCAAATATTGCCAAATATTGCCAATTTACACAGATATGCACAATTATGTGAGAATAAACACAGCCATAGTGCTAGATAACATTTTAAACACATTCTAGGGAGTTTATCAGCTAAAAAAAGTTCATTTGGGGTTTAGTCGCACTTTAACCAACTTTGGATAATGGATCTGAACACACCTTTTAGTCTGGTTCTGGGTCCAATTCATGAACACACCAGTTGGATCAGCTCACCTTTAAGTGTTTATCAGAGTCAGAGAGTCAGAGAGTCAGAGTCAGAGAGTCTTTATTATCATTTGCACCGCATGTGGTACATGAGATGAAAACGAGATTATGTACACGAGGTCCCAGTTACATCCAACAACAAATGAAAGAGAAAAACAGTAATAACATCTAGAACTAACTAAGAAAAACATCAACTAGTAATACACCAAGCCTAAAATAGTGGGAATAAACAGCAGCACGAACATGAGTTTGTATGAGCAGATGGTCACAGATGAACACAGATGAACACATCAACAAGAATAATTAATTCCAGTTAATTATTAATTTTATGACTTTGATATGGACAGATGGTAAATGGACTGTACTGGTTCTTTACAACAATCTGTGTCCTCATCATACGAACTCCACTAATTCTCTACAAAGACTAATCAGAGCTTTTAGATCACATTCATACACTGATGGGACACACACTGGTTCAGTGTCTTGCCCAGGGACACTTCAGTATGTGACTGCTGGTGGAATCAAACCCCCAGCTCTAGGCAAACAATGGTTAAAGTAGGAAGTGATAACGGATACTAAAGATCTTGACGGGATTTTAAACAATTAAGTTCAATGAAATGAGAACAGACATGTTTAATGTTTTAACTGTAGCTGGATTTTATTTTGTTTTATTTACTTTTCATTTTATATGATTGTCTCACCTGCGCTTTGTTTAAAACATTGCTTTAAGGACTAATCTGTATAAATAAAGGTTGACTGAATGAATAAAGAACAACTGCAGGAGTGCCATACTTTACATACAGTGTAAAAATAATTAAAGTGCACCTGTCAAACATGTTGGAGTCGATGGCCGCCCTCAGGACCCATCCCAGCAGCGGGACTCCGGCCAGCGGCTTGATGTTCTTCAGGGGGATGCCCTTGCTGCCCCCCCGGGCCAGAACCAGAGCAGCTATGTGACCCCTGTGACCCTGGGCCTCCTGAGCTCCTTGCTTCCTCGTCGCCATAATTTCAAACTTTGTCTGAAAAGGGAGCAGGTGTTCTCTGTAGACCGAAAGTGGGCGTTTCTGGAGAATGGGCGTTTCTAAAGAGCAAACGCTGATTGGCTAACTGCTGGCTCTTTAGGTAAATTTAAATTACGTCAGTTCTTTTTTTTTTTTTTATCTGAAGGTTTCTAGGAAACATATCTGCTGTCAAACAAGAAGATTCTCTTGTAGGCTGCACCTGACACAGGTTGACATGAGTGTCTGGTCTCAATTAAAGATCACGAGTCCTGTAACGTCACGAGATAATGGCCCCAAACAAAAGCTAAAAACAAAATGTTCTCTTTAGACGTGCTCTTCTATGAGAGCTGATCTATGAAAGGAGCTGAAACATGGAGTAAAATTGACCCTTAAAATGTGAGACAGGAAGTTAACCAGTAAACCGAAATACAGGTAGTCCCCGACTTACGAGCGCTCTTACTTACGAGGTTCCGGACTTACGAGCTGGCGAACGAGCAGTACATTTGTAAAGAACATACAAAAAATACAGCACTTTTATGTGTTTTTAGATGAAAATGTGTTAGCTAACTGTTTGGAAACAAGTTTCTGAGCATGTTTATGAACTAGTATGAACATTTGTGATGAAAAACGAGTGTTCGTAGTAGCGCTAGCATAAATTTTCCGACTTACGAGTGAAAATCCGGACTTACGAGCAACACGTGTTTCGGGTTCCGACGTACGAGATTTCGTGTTACGAGACAGTCGTAGGAACGGAACTCGCTCGTAAGTCGGGGACTACCTGTACCTGGTCCAGTTGCAGAAATCTTACAGAAACTGATAATCACTCATTGTGACTGATTTAAAAGTTGAACAAGAAAATGTGAAGTTAAAGGAAACATGACAAGAAAGTTTGTGCTCAATCATCCAGGTGCCAAATCCAATAATTCTCAGTCGGGTCATCTGGACAGTTTCTTTTTTTATAGAAATTATAGAAATATAAAAAAGAAACTGTCCAGATGACTCGACTGATAATTATTGGGTTAAAGAAACATCCTTTGTCCCAAGGCCAGTTTAAGTATCATTATTATTTTGGTTATGTTATTTTTCTTTCTTTATGAATCGATTGTAACTATTTCCCCATTATTCAACAACCAAAACAGATTTAGCATCAGGGCAAAACAGATTTAGTTTTTTAAATAAAATGGCAAGGTACCGTATTTCCCGGCATATAAGTCGCTCCTTTTTTTCCTAATTTGCATGCCCTGCGACTTATAAGGCGAAGCGACACATTTATGGATTTTTCCCCATATTTTTAGACCAATTTTTTGGTTGAGATATGACCGTTTTTCATTTTGGCAAAAAAAATGGTGCAGTACCACTTTCAGCCGCTAGGGGTGCAGTACCACTTTCGGCCGCTAGGGTACACCGACCGTTCCCACCTCCTGTGTCCGACGGCAGCCTCCTCTGGTCGGACTGACTCTGTCGCAGCCCGGCCTCCTGCTCTGGAGGTATGAACTACTGAACCACAGGACAGATTTTTATGAAACTTACAGAAAGTAATTACTGGGTGGACATTTACAAATTGTTAGTTGTAAAAGATGTTTGAGCTGAAATTCGATGTTTTAGCACCGTAAATGTGTTAGCTGGTAGCTCCGTGTTGTAACGGGTACTATTTAGCTAAATAGTTCATGAACCACACGGCAGATTTTCATTAAACTTACAGAAAGTAATTACTGGGTGGACATTTACAAACTGTTAGCTGTAGGAGTTGTTTGAGCTAAAACTTGATTTATTTATAATTTATTTTCGCAGCTCTCGTGACTGTTTGGAAGACGTCAAAGCGAAACAATTTAAATCCAGCAGATTTGACAATTACATGCATTTATTAAGGAAAGGTTAAGCTAAGACACACCTTTGCTATAATTTTCAGCAAACAAAACATTGTTTTTACCGTGTTAATCTTGTCAAAGTCCTTCAGTGCAGCTCCTGTGGCAGCCATTTGCAACAGGGCAAACCTCGGGCCCACATTTCGGGTTGTCAACGGTGATGCGTAACATACGCAACGCGTCAGCGGTGACGCATAATAGATGTGACTTATACGGCGGTGCGACATGTTTATGGATTTTTCCAATTTATTGGACATAATTGGACAATGCGACTTATAGGGCAGTGTAACTTATCGGCCAGAAAATACGGTATTAAATAACAAACATTTAGCCCTCCCCACTACACGTTTATCTTGCTCTTATTTTGAAATGTAACCGGAAGTTCTGTGTTGAGAGTAGCGGAAAGAGAAGTTATGGAGATGCCGCTAAGGTCGAACCTGAGATGCCACCAATTTCGAACTGGGGACGCCGCTAATGTCGAACCGGTTAGCACCATAGACATAATCTGCCAATAACGCCTTGTTTTTAAACATAACATGTCTGTGGTTAACACAACGGCTTGTTATTCGTCCAGCCTTTTTTTTATTTTGTCCAATCAGATGTGGCCCTCTGGATACGCCCATTTTTCTACCGCCCAATCAAATGTGGCTCTCCAGATACGCCCATTTTTCTATCATCCAATCAAATGTGGCCCCCCAGATACACCTTCTGAGAATGTTTTAGAGAGCAACAATAAGTACAGTAGTCTGACCAACAGCTCCCCTTGTGTGAATAGAGCAGCTCCGCTTCTCTCAAGCATCTTACCTTGACAGTTCTGAGCCCGACTCTTCTTCTTTGAATTCACTGTCTTCTTCATTGTTGTCCTCCTCCACATGTGAAGACCTCAAGGCACTTCCTCAGTCTGTTCATGGCGGCTGGCTGTGGACTCCTGCCCCGGTACGACAGCCTGGTTAGCTCAACACTCAGCCCCATCACTTGCACCTACTCCAGTATCGCCATTGCCGCTGCCTTCATGTGCTTCAATTCTTAGTTGTTTAATGAGAAGCCTTTTTTTAATGAAAATAAATTGGACTTTTTTTTAAATTTTTGATCACTGTCATTTTGACAAACTGGCGTTTTGATACGTGACAAACGTAACGTGATTACCCATCAAACATGTCTCTCGTTGTATTTTTAATAATCAAAATTTTATTAATGACCCACAACTGTCAAACTGATTTGCAATTGAGTTGTGCTGTTTCATTATATCATTTGTTTTTAATTTAATTGCCCATGACTGAACTATTAGGTGCAGAGATTTTTTTTAAGGGTAGAAAGTGGAAATGCTTACTTGAAGGTGCAGCTCTGATGTTATATTAAGAAGCTTGTAAGAGGCTGTTGTGTTTAAAATTAGTGTTTATGTAATTATTTTCAGATTATCTAAAAAAGTTCAATCAGGTCCTCTGGACAGGTTAAAAAAACTCAGTGACTCAATGAGACTACCTGAATAAATAAAGGTTAAACTAGAAAGTTCCTGGAGAAACTTTGACGAGGACTGGACGAGACATTTATTTCACTTTGTGATCGTTTATACCTTTTTTTCCCCTCTGGGAAAAGTTTACGCTTTTTATTGTTTCCTTTTTTCAGTTTTTGCATCTTACTTTACATTTTAATCATATACGTCTGTCTTCTTGTGATCATTTTATATTTTTTAGTGTTTTTGTCTATGTTTATCAGTGTGTCTGTTAGCAAAATATCAATAAGATTTACCTGACTAAATAAAGGTTGAATGAATCTCTTGAACCGCTAGATAGATTTAAAAGAAACTTACAGGAAATAACCACTGGATTCACATTTGCAGATGATTACGTTTTGGAGCCAACCCAATGCAAGATGGCTGCCAACGCTATTCAAACTTACCAAACACAAAAATTACTATAACCCAGTTAATTTTACATGTGTTAAGCTAAAGTTTAGTGTGTTAGTAGCTGAGAGTCATCCACAACACATACTTTGAGTGTGACATTTTGTCTTTTTACATGAGATGGAGCACGACGTGATGGTCAAGGTTTTTACCAAAAAAGGCTGCAACGCCATCGTTTCTCATTATGAGATTATCTCAGTTTAAAGCTTGGTGGAAGATGAGCACTCTTTCAGGGATGAGCCTTTAAAAAATACAGTCTGTTTGTTTAAGACGTCGTCTCTGCTGTCAGTCAGCCTGGACGATGAAAAACGGTTATTGTGTCAAATGTGACGCAGCGGATCGTTGTGCTGCAGCAGGAGGGGTCAAAGGTCAGCCGATGACAGGACGAGTGATAGCTGGTATGTTATCTGGGTTGATAGAAGCTAACTCATCATCTGTACATCTGTGTAGTTTAGGTGATGTTGAGTAGCTCAGGTAGCCATCTTGAATTGGACTGAATCCAAAAAGTAACCAGTCAATGATACGAAGTAAGTTAGGAAAATGGATGATGGACTGTTGGATGGATCCAATCCAACTTTATTTATAAAGCACTTTAAAAACACCCATACAGGACCAAAGTGATGTGAAGTTAAAAAGCACAAAAAGGAACAAAATACAAGAATAATAAAAAAGACATTAACAGCTATGCAATAAAAACTGAAACAGTAAAAGGAGTATTAAATAAATAACAATAATAAAATCAACATGTCACGTGGTGTCAAAAGCCTTGGAAAAAATATAAGTTTTAAGATGGGATTTAAAAACAGGCAGTGAGGAGGCCTGTCTGACGTTTCTGAGCTGCTATACAGCGAAGGCACGGTCACCTCATTAAGCTGACCTGAGAGCACGTGAGGGGTATAAGTTTAAGGCTTTAGCAGCTCGGAGACGTAGGGTGGGCCAAGACCATTGAGAGATTTAAAAGTAAATAAAATAACCTTAAAACGAGCCTAAAATGTACGGGTAACCAGTGAAGGGAGGCTAAAATGGGGGAAATGTGCTCGTATTTACACGTGCCAGTTAAAAGCAGCATTTTGCACCATTTGAAGACAGGCAATGGAGGAACCACTAACCCCCACATAAAGAGCATTACAGTGATCCAGCCTAGTCACCAAGGCATGAATTACTGTTTCAAAGTGCTGACGTGAAAGAATGGGTTTTATTTTAGCTGCCGTAACGGGAAGCAGCTTCATTTGACAACTGACCTTATCTGACTGTCGAGCTTAAGATCCATTTTCACCCCAAGATTTGTAACGGTGGGCTTGATGAACTGGACCAAAAGTCACAGATCTACAGGAGTACCACCAAAAACCATCACTTCTGTCTTTTTCTCATTGAAATTGTAAAAGTTTAGAGCCATCCAGGCTTTTATGTCGTCAAGACACCTGAGCAACGGATTGACAGAGTGCAGATCTGTTTTTTTTTTTTTTTTTGAGAGGGACATATATCTAACCGTCATCGGCATAACAGTGGAAGGAAATACCATGGTTCCTAATGCTACATCCAGACCGAACGCCTTTTCAACGGCAAAAAAGCTCGACACGCACGCAAGTGGACGCACTGGACCCAGTGGTGTCCAAACCAGAACGTGAAATTGCGGCTGCGTTGCGGCGGCGGGGAGGGGGGAGCTTACCGGTGTACCGAGTTCCTCTCTGCACTCCGCCAGGCAAGGAGCTTTTTATTTTTGTCCCTGTAGAGCAGACTTGACTGGTCGTGAAGGACTTGTCGCGAACACACAGCTACAATGAGTTTCTCTTCCATAGTCCATGACTCCGCGGGTTTTTTCTGTGTCCCACAAACAATACGTCACATAGTTGCGCAATACCCCCGTCCCCTCGTTTCCGCGTCACATAGCGGACTCCCCCTTTCTCCTCCACCCGACTCTCCTGATTGGTCGGACACGCGTTCACGAGTTTGAACGGCGAAAATCTTCAGCATGGTGAATGCGTGGTTTGGAGGCTGACGCGGGTTCACATGCACGAAAAACGCTTTCCAGCACGCTCAACACGCACGTGACGTGACGCCCAACGCCAAGAGACGCCTGGAGGCGCGTCCCCCATTGACTTTGCATGTAAACCGGACGCTCCTGCAGTTGAAAACGCGTTCGGTCTGGATTCACCATAAGTATTTGGAACAAAGTGGAAGCAGGTGAAGACAATATAGTAGTGGGCCCAGGACCAAGCCCTGGGGGACCCCACATGAGAGGCAAGCAGTGGAGGACACAAGGTCACCAAGACTGACACAAAAAGTTCAGTCTGTCAAGTATGACCTGAACCACTCCAGCGCTGCACCCCTGACACCCACCCACTGGTTCAAGCGGGAGATTAAAAGTTCATGGTCCACTGTGTCAAATGTGGGATGATGGACAGTTGGATGGATGGATGGTCTTACCAGATGTCTGAACCACCTCAACGGACTCCTCTGGATGTGGAGCAGCGATTCTATTCCGAGTCTCTCCTGGACTACTGAACTTCTCACCCAGTCTCAAAGGGAGGGTCCAGCTACCCTGCAGAGAGAACTCATCAACCGTTTGTACCCACGATCTTGTCCTTGCAGACACCACCCAGAGCTCGTGGCCAGGGGTGAGGGTAGGAACGTAGACCGACCGGTAAATAGAGACCTTCACTATAAAGGACCGGCACAGTCCACAATACTGCAGAAGCTGCACCCATCCATCTATCTCACACACGCCATTCTTCCCTCATTCATGAACAAAAACCCCAAATCTTGAAGGGCAGGTGGTGGGCTGGAGGAAGGCCTGCAGGCCTTTAATCAACCTCCAGACGTGCTCTGCTGCTGAGCAGCAAGCAACAACATTGAAAGTTTTTTTTTTTTTTTGTGTTTGCACATAGCCGAGGAGAGGAACACTCTCCGGCTGCAAAAACTTTCAAAAAAGGGTAAAAGCCAACTGTTATATGAACTATGTACAAAGGAACAGTTAGAACATTAGGAGGTGACCTCCCTTTACTTATCCAGGACTCCCAGAACTGAATGAGTCATAGAAAAAGTAGAAACATCCCGTAAATAAAAATGGGTGAAAGAACAGGGCGAGCTCCATGCTGCGGCCTGACAGATGTTGCTGACCGACATCCCACCATGGAGAGCTGTGGACGAAGCCATTGCTCGCTTCGAATGAGCTCACAGACACGCAGGAGGCTCCTTCCCTGCAGCTTTGTAAGCCTCTGTTATGGCTTCACAGAGCCAGTGAGAGAGGCGCTGAGAGGACAGAGCACGACCCGCTGAGTTGTCCCTATAATGGACAAACAGATTTTGAGAATGGCGCACACCCTCTGTGCGTGCCATATAACATCTGAGAGCCCTAACTGGGCACAGTAGATGTGACCTAGCTTCCTCCTCTGATGAATGAGGAGGGAGATGGAAACCACTCAGAGTTATTGTCCGTGACTTGAAACTGCTGGTGATCGACTTTGGGATAAAAGCCGGGTTAGGCCTCAAAGTTGCTGAGCTGCCATCAGGTTTAATTTGTAAACAAGAGGGAGCCACAGAAAGTGCACAGAGGTCACTGACCCTCTTTGCAGACGAGAGTGCCAACAGAAGTGCAGTTTTTATGGACAAAAACTTCATTGACACCTCCTGTAAAGGTTCAAAGGGGGCTTTGGTTAAAGCACCCAGAACTAATGCTAGATCCCACTGAGGGGTGATGTCACGCTTCACGGGTCTAAGGCGTCTAACGCCCCTCAGGAAACGTTTCATCAGTATATGATTGAATAACGTCCTGCCACCGAAACCCTCGTGACACGATGACATAGCCGCCGCGTACACTTTTATCGTGCTAAACGCCAGCTCTCTCTCCAACAGCAGTTGCAGAAAAGACAGAACACAGCCAATGTCACATGCCGTGGCGTCGATGTCTCTATCCCTGCACCACTGCTGAAAAGCTGCCCACTTAGACGCATAAAGCGTAGTAGTGGACGACGCGCGGGCGTCTTGAATTGTCCGGACCACGGCTGGGGTGAGGCCTAAATTTGTTAGGCGGCGCCGCTCAGCTTCCAGGCCCAAAGGCGTTGGCCTATTTCTGGGAAATGTCTGATCGCCCCTCCCGCTTGGAGGAGAGCATCCTCCCTCCATGGCAGCTGCAGAGGGCTGTCCACTACCAGCCGCTGCAGGTCTGGGAACCAGGGGGCATATTTGCGCTCTGGGGCCATGAGGATGAGAGATAATTTCTCTTCCCGGACTCGCTCCAGTACCCTTGAAATGAGAGGGACTGGTGGGAAAGCGTAAAGCCTCTTTTCTGACCACCAGCTGAGCGCAAAAGCGTCCACTCCCAGAGGGGGGTCGTCTTTGGGGTTCAGTGATCTCTGGAGTGCACACTTCCTGTTGTTTCGGGCTGCAAAGAGGTCTATTTCTGCACGACCGAATCTGGCCCAAATCTGATTTATTATGTCTGAGTGGAGGGACCAGTCCCCCTGACGTGGTCCCCCCCTCGACATGATGTCTGCTCCCACGTTCAGCACCCCCGGGATGTACACTGCTCTCAATGAGAGCAGGTTCTGATGAGCCCAAAGCAGCAGTCATCTGGCAACGTGCAGCAACTGAGCTGAGCGAGATCCCCCCTGACGATTGATGTACGAGGCTGCCACCTGGTTGTCGGTGTGCACTAGTACATGTTGCTGATGAACCAGAGGAAGAAAATGTCGTAAAACCTTCTGGACTGTCTTTAGCTCCAGAACGTTTATGTGGGGGAGAATGTGGCTTGGCCACCTCCCCCCCACCGATTGGGAGAGACACGTACCCCCCCATCCCATTAGAGAAGCGTCCGTGAACACTGGGATGTGAGACGTAGGTGTGATCATGGAGACACCCTCCTTCAGGATGCGGGTGTTTCCCCAGTAGCGTAGGTCTGACCCCACAGATGGGGGGACCAGCACCATCTTGCACTTTTGGCGTACTGGGTCCACGTGCAGGCTGGTAAACCAGCGCTGGGCCGATCTCATGTGTAATAAACCCAAATTTATCACCACGTGAGCGGCTGCCATCAGGCCCAGTAGGCGCATAAATGCTGCCACCGTCACCACCTTCCCTGGTTGGACGCGCTTCAGCTGTGCTGTCAGATCGGCTGCCCTATGCTTTGACAGGCGCGCTCTCATCGAGCGTGAGTCCAGTTCTACCCCCAGGTAAACAATGGACTGTGCTGGGATTACGGAGCTTTTTGTCCAGTTTACAGCAAAACCCAGGTCCAGCAGGTGTTCTGCTAGCACCTTGGTTTGGGCTGCAGCCTCCTCTCTTGACCTGCTCAAAATGAGGAGATCGTCTAAGTAAAAAAGAATCTGCATCCCTGCTGAGCGAAGTGGGCGGATCGCTGCTTCCACACACTTTGAAAAAGTTCTGGGCGCTAACGAGTAGCCGAAGACTAGCCTGTTGAACTCGAACTGGCTCCCCTGGAAGGAAAACCTGAGGTATTTCCTGTGTTGTGATGATGCTCACGTGCCAGTAAGCATCTTTCAGGTCGAGGGATGTGAACCAGTCCCCCTTGTGCACATTCTTCAGCAGCTGTTTTATTGTGAGCATGTGAAAACCTCTCACTGAAATCGATCTGTTGAACACCGACAAATCCAATACTGGTCTCGTCCCCCCCTTTTTTCTTGGGCACGAGAAAATACCGAGAATAGAATCCCTTGTTCTGTTCTCCCTCCGCCACCTTGGAAATCGCTCCCTTTGTCAGCATTTCCTGAATTTCTGACAGCAGGGAGGAGTTCTGTTTTGGGTCTGACAACAATGTTTCCAGTATCCCCCTGAAAGGTGGTGGTTTTGCAGCAAACTGGAGTGCATAACCCTTTCTTATGATTTTTGATAGCCATCTGTCTAAACTGCATTTCTGCTGCCACTGCTCGTATCTTCTGCCCAGTGGCAGCGCGAGGTCTTGCAGCCTCGAGCGCGTCATGCGCGTCAGCCAGTCGCTGGGGCCTCCCTCCGTTACCCTGGTAACCCACGGGGGCCCCGCCCAAAAAGGGCCGTCTTACGGCGTCAGCGACGTGATCCGACCCTGCGTGTGACATCGACACGTTCGCTGACTCAGGGAGCGCTCGCTCTGATGGAGCGGTGCTCCCGTTGGACACTGCTCGCCTTTTGGCGGGCGGTGCTTGGTCAATCTGAGTGTTTCTTCTTTTGTCACTTCGATTGGAGCTGGAATTGAGCTGCAGAGAGGTGGCGCCACTCATGTACAGGTAGTCCCCGACTTACGAGCGCTCTGACTTACGAGGTCCCGGACTTAAGAGCATGCATCTCAAAAAAAAAAAATAATAATAATAATTTTTTTAATTTTTATAAATGAATACATGTACAGTACTGGACAGTCACCAAGCACTTAGCCTATCCTAACACAGTTTTTAAAGATGAAGGAATAAGTTGAATTGTCTCCCTTTCACATAAAGGGAGCAAGCTCCCTATGGAGCCTGCAGGGAGGAGGGAGACAATTCAACTGACTCCTTCATCTTTAAAAACTGTGTTAGGATAGGCTAAGTGCTTGGTGACTGTACAGTACTGTACATTTATCTATTTATAAATAAAAAACAATAAAAAATAAAAATACTGTATATACTGTATATTTTTAATAAATAGATAAATGTACAGTACTGTACAGTCACCAAGCACTTAGCCTATCCTAACACAGTTTTTAAAGATGAAGGAGTCAGTTGAATTGTCTCCCTCCTCCCTGCAGGCTCCATAGGGAGCTTGCTCCCTTTATGTGAAAGGGAGACAATTCAACTTATTCCTTCATCTTTAAAAACTGTGTTAGGATAGGCTAAGTGCTTGGTGACTGTCCAGTACTGTACATGTATTCATTTATAAAAAATTAAAAAAAGGTAAAAAAATATATATATTTATATATATATATTTTTTTTACTATGTGATCCTACTTACGAATTTTTGACATACGAGCGCCCCCTAGGGACGGAACTCGCTCGTAAGTCGGGGACTACCTGTACGTGGAACGCCAGTTAAACATTTGATGAGGCGAAGCCCTGCTGGCCTGAGTGTGAGCAGGGCTCGCGTCACGTGACTCGATATGAAGCAGCGCGCTGTGGGACTGACCCCGCGTCGACTGCGTGGCACGAGGTGTAACAAACATGGCGTCAAACATGGCGTCTGGCTGTTTATTTAGCTTTTCGTGTTCCCTGCCGGACAGCGTCGAGGCTGAGCCGGCGTCATTTAATTTTAGCAGCGGGCGTTTTTTTTTTACCCGGTTCTGACTGAAAATTAGCAGGTTCACCAAACATGAAACATTTATTAATTGTTACCTTGTTTGAGCTATCCTCACTCGTGGCTAGCTTTTCTGTGGTGGGAAGCATGTGTGATCGTGCGGCTGTGGGGTTATACGGCCCGACAGACAAGCCCGAAACATGAGAGAAAACATTGTTAGAAACATTTTGCTCTTTATTTTCAACACACACACTCCCCGCAACGAGTCATTTCTGTTGAGGTGGCCGGCTGTAGGGGTTCTGCTGCTTCTGGCTGCCCCGGCCCTGATAGCCGCCTTGGGCTTGGTAGCCGCCACGGCCCTGATAGCCCCCTCGGGCCTGGTAGCCGCGGCCCCGTGGTGCGTGCTGCTCACCGTCCCACGGTCGCTGCTGCTGCTTCTGCTGCTTTTGCTTGAAGGTCGGTTGCTGTGGTTGTCGCGAGCCCGCTGCAGCCGAGGGCTGTTTCTGGTCCCGGCGTTCTTTCCACCCGTCTGGTTGTCGAGATGGCGGGCGGGTGGCAATGAAGCTCCTCACCGTCTCAGCGACTTCGTCCTTCTTCTTGCACTTGTCGACGAGGTCTTTTAAGTTGGATCCGAAAAGTTCTTCTGATGACACGGGTCCTTCTAGAAGCTCCTTCTGGAGCCTGTCGGGCATGGAAGGTGCATGTTTCAGCCACGTGGTGCGGTGCACCATCTGTAGCGAGACCGCCATGCGCGACCAACACACCGTGGATGCAGCGCTGAGGTTCAAAATGACGTCTGCTGCCTTCCCTATCACACTCGCCAGCTCTTCGGGCAGGCTCGGGTCCTCTGCCAGCTTGGAGATCTGGTACGCGAGGAGGGCCGTGTTGTTGCTAGCCGCACCCGCCTGGGCCGCTAGCTGGTGCGCGCGGTTGGTTAGTTGAAGCACCGTCTGGTCGTGGCGCCCGCTGGGGATGGGCCTGTGGTCAGACCTCACGGTTTTCGCCCCGAACACCTCTGAGAGACTCTGCTCCAGAGGGGGCACCTTTGGGAAGGTCTTGTCCGTGAGCCCTTCCACCCTCGTGAGTCCCGCGTAGGTGGTCGCTGGAGCCTTGAATTTGGCGGGCGCCGCTGCCGCCTGAGCCCAGAGTTCTGTCACCGCCGGGAAGCGAGGCCAGACTGGGTCTGGGCGTCGCTGCGACGTCGTGCCATACCTCAAGCCCGCCAGGTCATTTGGCCTGGGCGGAGAAGGGGTAGGCACCGACAGGCCCTTCAGCGCGGCCGCTCCTTGGATGATGGAGGGTAGGTCGTGCATCAAGGAGCCCATCGTTGGGAGAGGGGCGTCCGCCCGACGAGGCTGGGAGGGGACCTCAGAGTATTCGCTCATGTGGTCCTCGTCCGAAGCCTCGCTCTCCAAAAGAGAGGGAGCGGCCCCTTGGGCGCCGCTCGCTTCCCCTGTGTCTGTTGCGACCGCCTCGAGGTCGGCAGGTCTGTCCAGTGGTGTCCGGTCACGGAGAACCCATTCGTCCTCTCCGATGGGGTTGAATAGCTCTGCCCGTCGTGCCCTCTCGCTCGGTGGTAGCTTGGCGCAGAAAGGGAAATCGTTGTCCGGGGCCGCGTGCTCGGCTCCCTGGCAACCCTCGCAAGTGTCGTGGCCGTCGAAGCTGAAAATCATTCCGACGCCGCAGGCTGGACAGAGCTTTGCCATCTTGATGGAAAAAGGTGATAACTTGATATAAATTGTAAAAAATTGTTAAAGGTTCTCATTCGGGCTGAATGAAGAAGAGATAGATTCACCTCGGTCGAGGGGTTTTATCGACCCGAGGGGTGGGCCTATCCGGTAGGTGGGCCTGGACTAAAAGGTTTTCAGTAGGCGCTGACGCGCGGGGGGGATTTCCAATAGGCGGAGCTAAAGGGCGAGCTATACGAAGTTAGAACATCAGCATACACACCAATAACAACTCTATACACATATAAAACCATATAAAATCATGGCGACGTTCCCCCTACGGATAGCCGCGATAAATGTTCGCCGAAACCCCCCCACGGAACAGCTGTTCCCACCGGTGGGCGGACACAACGGTACTCACGTGTAGTGCCGGTAGCGCGCGGCCGCTTCCCGTTTCGGCTCGTTGTCATGGTACTGGTAGACTACTAGGAGCTAACGCTAGCAACAACGGAGGTGGATGGAAACCGGAAGTGGCGGGTAGGTGTTGCATTTTGCCGGAAGTACGTCACGCCCCCCCGTGGCATATAGGCTATTCATGAACACACCAGTCGGCTCAGCTCACCTTTAAGTGTTTATCTTCCAGTTAATTATTAATTTAATGACTTTGATATGGACAGATGGTAAATGGACTGTACTGGTTCTTTACAACAATCTGTGTCCTCATACAAACTCCACTAGTTCTCTACAAAGACTAATCAGAGCTTTTAGATCACATTCATACACTGATGGGACACACACTGGTTCAGTGTCTTGCCCAGGGACACTTCAGTATGTGACTGCTGGTGGAATCAAACCCCCAGCTCTAGGCAAACAATGGTTAAAGTAGGAAGTGATAACGGATACTAAAGATCTTGACGGGATTTTAAAGCTGCTATATGTAACTTTTCTAACAATATATTTTTAACATATTTCTTCACTCTGTCACTAGATTGATGTTAGAGAGGTAATCTCTGAAAAAAACTAAAAAAAAATATTGTCCCCTTGCTTCTCCAGGTGGTAAATAAGCATTTCTAAAAAGAAAAAGTGACCCGCCATTTTCCAGCCAATAAAAACAAAGTTTGTAACCAGCCAATAAAAACCGAGCTTGAATTCGAATCAGCCAATAAAAACAGAGCTTGAATTTGAATTTTAACAGACCACAAGGGGGCAGTGCCATATATGGCTCTGAGGGGGAGGGATCAGAATGCTTTGCTTGTTGAAATTTTTTCTAAGTGCTGATGTTCTACAGAAACTGCAGACTCCACCTTTAAACAATTAAGTTCAATGAAATGAGAACAGACATGTTTAATATTTTAACTGTACTGTAGCTGGATTTTATTTACTTTTCATTTGATATGGTTGTCTCACCTGCTCTTTGTTTAAAACATTGCTTTAAGGACTAATCTGTATAAATAAAGGTCGCATGAATGAATAAAGAACAACTGCAGGAGTGCCATACTTTACATACAGTGTAAAAATAATTAAAGTGCACCTGTCAAACATGTTGGAGTCGATGGCCGCCCTCAGGACCCATCCCAGCAGCGGGACTCGAGTCCAGCCAGAGGCTTGATGTTCTTCAGGGGGATGCCCTTGCTGCCCCCCCGGGCCAGAACCAGAGCAGCTATGTGACCCCTGTGACCCCTGTGACCCTGGGCCTCCTGAGCTCCTTGCTTCCTCGTCGCCATAATTTCAAACTTTGTCTGAAAAGGGAGCAGGTGTTCTCTGTAGACCGAAAGTGGGCGTTTCTGGAGAATGGGCGTTTCTAAAGAGCAAACGCTGATTGGCTAACTGCTGGCTCTTTAGGTAAATTTAAATTACGTCAGCTCTTTTTTTTTTTTTTTATCTGAAGGTTTCTAGGAAACATATCTGCTGTCAAACAAGAAGATTCTCTTGTAGGCTGCACCTGACACAGGTTGACATGAGTGTCTGGTCTCAATTAAAGATCATGAGTCCTGTGACGAGATAATGGCCCCAAACAAAAGCTAAAAACAGTGATTATCAGTTTCTGTAAGATTTCTGCAACTGGACCAGCAGTTGCAGAAATCTTACAGAAACTGATAATCACTCATTGTGACTGATTTAAAAAATGAACAAGAAAATGTGAAGTTAAAGGAAACATGACAAGAAAGTTTGTGCTCAATCATCCAGGTGCCAAATCCAATAATTCTCAGTCGGGTCATCTGGACAGTTTCTTTTTTTATAGAAATTATAGAAATATAAAAAAGAAACTGTCCAGATGACTCGACTGATAATTATTGGGTTAAAGAAACATCTTTTGTCCCAAGGCCAGTTCAAGTATCATTATTATTTTGGTTATGTTATTTTTCTTTCTTTATAAATCGATTGTAACTATTTCCCCATTATTCAACAACCAAAACAGATTTAGCATCAGGGCAAAACAGATTTAGTTTTTTTAATAAAATGGCAAGGTATCGTATTTCCCGGCATATACGTCGCACCTTTTTTTCCTAATTTGCATGCCCTGCGACTTATAAGGCGAAGCGACACATTTATGGATTTTTCCCCATATTTTTAGACCAATTTTTGGCTGAGATATGACCGTTTTTCATTTTGGCAAAAAATGGTGCAGTACCACTTTTGGCCGCTAGGATCCACCGACCGTTCCCACCTCATGTGTCCGACGGCAGCCTCCTCGTACTGACTCTGTCGCAGCCTGGCCTCCTGCTTTCTGGAGGTATGAACTACTGAACCACAGGACAGATTTTTATGAAACTTACAGAAAGTAATTACTGGATGGACATTTACAAATTGTTAGTTGTAAAAGATGTTTGAGCTGAAATTCGATGTTTTAGCACCGTAAATGTGTTAGCTGGTTGCTCCGTGTTGTGACGGGTAATATTTAGCAAAATAGCTCATGAACCACACGGCAGATTTTCATTAAACTTACAGAAAGTAATTACTGGGTGGACATTTACAAACTGTTAGCTGTAGGAGTTGTTTGAGCTAAAACTCGATTTATTTATCATTTATTTTCGCAGCGCGCGCGACTGTTTGGAAGACGTCAATGCGAAACAATTTAAATCCAGCAGATTTGATAACGTGCATTTATTAAGGAAAGGTTAAGCTAAGACACATCTGTGTGGTTTGGTGCATGTACTGCATCCTGCCGCAAGAGCCTCCAGCGCATCGTGAGAGCAGCTGAGAAGATCGTCGGCACCTCCTTCCCCTCACTGCAGGACTTACACAGCAACCGCCTCACTCGGAAAGCCCTCTGCATGGCAGGTGATCCCACACACCCACTACACAGCTGCTTCAGACTGCTGCCATCAGGGAGGAGACTGAGGAGTCTCCAGGCTCGAACCAGCAGACTGAGAGACAGCTCTGTTCATCAGGCAGTCAGAATGCTAAACACTCTGCCTGCTCTGCCTCCCCTCCCATTTGAACTGCCTTAACACAAAAAACTTTCTCACACATTACCACTCAACACAAAGATTTTAACACTGGACTCTGTGTCATCAAACGGGTTATTCACTAAACTCTCGGTCATGTGCTCATTCAGTTTGCACTACTTCTCATATTTGCACTAATGTTTGTATTACATTACTGCCTATAGTCATACTACTGTTTACATTCACTGTTTACATACTACTGTTTACATTCACTGTTTACATTTATTACTACTGTTTACATTTATTACTACTGTTTACATTTACACTACTTTTATATCTACACTACTGCTGATACATATACAGTATTCTCTGACCAGCCTTATTTAAGGATGCCCAATGTGCCTTACTGCATATGCCACTTTTGCCTCTATACCAACATCAACTACTACCTCATACATATACTGTGTACATTAACTCATATGCTGCTTTGCCACTCTTTGCAAATGTCAATGCTAGAACCTTCAGTTTATTTTATAGATATACTTTTTATACTTTTTTATACTACTATGCAAAAACTCAGGACAGTATTACACTTTTATTATTTCATTTTATGCTTATGTTCATTAAATGTTTAGTGTTTTAGTGTTGGTGTAAATTTTCATACTTTTATACTACTATGCAAAAACTCAGGACAGTGTTACACTTTTACTATTTTATGCTTATGTTTATTAAATGTTTCAGTGTTTTAGTGTTTAAATGGTTACTGTTGGAAAAGTTGGGCTCTGGCTTTTAATAAAATGACGGACTTGAAAATATCTGAATAGATCATGTTTTTGTAGATGGAATTTGGACGAAAGGACACTAAAACTAGCAAAAATACCATCTATATAGAAATTGTCACATGTATCCAGACCATTCCTCCTCCACAAAGCAAAGGTATGATCCGTTTTAGCTGCAGGGAAAAGGTGGTTATGACAAATAGGGCTGTATAAAGAAAATTCCTTTACTTTAAAATGTTGTCTGAATTGTGTCCATATTCTAAGAGAGGAAGATACAACAGGATTAGAAGTGAATTAGAGGGTGACAATGGTAATCCAGTGGTGATCAAAGCAGAGAGTGAGGTGGTGCAGCAGGAATTTGCTTCAATCCTACACCAATCCAATTGTGGATTTTGATACCAGTATATGATTTTTTTAATATTAGATGCCCAATAGTAATTTATTATGTTGGGTAAAGCCATACCCCCCATCTCTCTAGGCCTTTCCAAAAACTCTCTACGAATCCTTGCATTTTTATTTGCCCAAATAAAAGAAGAGAGCATTTTATTTAAGGATTGAAAAAAGGATTTATTCAGAAATATTGGAATACACTGAAACAAATATAGCAGACGGGGTAACGCATTCATTTTTATGCAGTTAATTCTTCCTGGAAGAGATAAAAAGAGATTAGACCATCTCTTAAAGTCAGCTTCCAATTTAAGCAAAAGAGGTTTAAAGTTCTTTTCATAGAGATCGGAAAAGGCACGAGTGATATGTATACCTAAGTATTTAAATCCGGATTTTGATATTTGAAAAGGGAGTGCAATGTCTGGTAATTGAAGTGCCAAATCATTAATTGGAAAGCATTCACTTTTAGAAAAATTTAATTTATAACCCGAGAAATTCCCAAAGTCATTGAGGATATTGACAATATTGGGGATAGATGATAATGGGTCAGAAATGTATAGCAGTAAGTCGTCAGCATATAAAGAGATTTTATACTCAGTATCAAACCTACGAATACCAAGGATATTAGAGGTTGATCGAAGTTTTATTGATAGGGGCTCGATAGCTAAGGCAAATAAAAGTGGACTAAGAGGACATCCCTGATGTGTACCCCTCGAGAGAGAAAATGGGCGAGAAGATATCTTATTTGTGATTACTGATGCCTTGGGTGATGTATATAATAAGCGTATCCAGGATATAAAATTCAAACCAAAGCCAAACTTTTCCAATACGGTAAATAAGTAACTAAATTCTATTCTGTCAAATGCTTTTTCCGCGTCTAGAGAGACAACTACTTCAGGAGTCCCATCAGATGCAGGAGAGTGGATAATACTTAAAAGTTTGCGAATATTTGTAAAGGAGTGTCGATCCTTTATAAAACCAGTTTGATCTGATGAGACGATATTGGTTATAATATTCTCAAGTCTAGAGGCTAGTAGTTTGGCTAGAATTTTCACGTCAACATTGAGCAAGGATATAGGTCGATATGACCCACATTCTTTCGGGTCCTTGTTAGGTTTTAAAAGAAGTGAAATAGAAGCCTCCGTTAAAGTTTGTGATAGATGGTTCTGACTGAAGGAGTGAATAAACATCTCCAGTAGTAAGGGAGCGAGTTGAGAAGAAAACTTCTTATAAAATTCAACAGTGAAACCATCTGGTCCAGGTGATTTGCCACTCTGCATTTTATGAATGGAGTCAGAGATCTCTTGTAGTTTTATGGCCTCTTCAAGGCTATCTTTGACTTCTGTTTCTACTTGAGGTATATCAATGTTATCCAAAAAGGATATCATTTTAGATACATCTTGTGGAGAGGAAGAAGTATATAACTTAGAATAGAAATCTCTGAAGGCGTTGTTTATCTCTATCGGGTCTACAGTCAAGGAATTTGAAGTGTTGCGTATCTGCGGTATAAGACGGGACATTGATTTACATTTAAGTTGATAAGCCAAAAGGCGGCCTGCTTTATCTCCATGTTCGTAATATTGTCCTTTCAGCCAAAGTTGATGTTTTTCAGTCATTTCTGTTGACAATAAGTCATATTCTGTTTTCAGTGTAATCCTATCTTTATATAGCTCAGGTGTTGGAGTAGTAGAGTATTGCAAATCAATTTGTTTTATTGATTCAAGGAGATCTTTCGTTTTTTGTTTTCTTTCCCTATTACGTGAGACAGAATAAGAAATGATTTTCCCTCTTATAACCACTTTAAGTGTTTCCCATAACGTAGATGGTGATATTGAATCAGATCTATTAAAGTATAGAAACTCATCAATTTCTTTACCAATGAATTCACAGAAATCTATATCTGATAATAGGGATGTGTCTAATCTCCAGATCCTTGATTGTGTGACATTTTGAGGAATGAGATATCCAGGGAAACCGGCGCGTGGTCTGATTCAATGATTGTATGGTATTCAGTTCTCTTAGTAAAAGGGAGGAGTGTCTTATCAATGAAGAAAAAATCAATGCGACTATATGTGTGGTGAACATGTGAAAAGTAGGAGAATTCCTTTTACTTTTAATTCCTTACTTACTTTTCCTACATCTCCGACAGATTCGGGACTTGAAAAAATCTTACGTAACCCCATGCATATTAAGAAACACATAGCAAACATTTCTAACATAATTACCTCTCTTCATGAATCAACATTAGACAGACTTAGAAACGCGTGGTCTGAAGAACTGGGATTTGTGGTTTCTGGTGATCTTTGGGACAGTGCTCTGAAAAAAATCAATGGAACTTCATCCTGTGCACGGCTTAGCTTGATACAATTTAAAGTCCTTCATAGAACTTACTTTACTAAGTCGAAACTCTCTAGAATATATAGTGACATTGATGATAAATGTGAGCGGTGTCACCTTGCCCCAGCACATATGACCCATATGTTTTGGACTTGCCCGAAATTAACCGAATTTTGGTCATCTTTCTGTAAAACACTAAATGATGCGTTTAATACCAAGATCAAACCGTCTGCAGAAATGGCAATATTCGGAGTGTTGACTGAAGAAGCCACATTATCTGTTGATAAGAAGAACGTTTTCGCCTTTGCTTCTTTGATAGCTCGTAGAAATATAGCTCTGCATTGGAAGTCCTCTGAACCACCCAAAGTTTCAATCTGGCTCACTGAGCTAATGTTTTTCTTAAAATTAGAGAAAATTAAATACTTTATTAGAGGCTCAACTAAAGGATTCCATAGCAAGTGGGACCCTATGATTGAGTACTTTAGAAATCTCAAGTCCCTTCCATGAACCTGTAGGCCCTAAGACACATATTTTATTTTGGATACTTAGGTATTGATATGTCAGGAGGCACGCCCCCCACCGTCTTCCTTTTTTATTTTTTATTTTATTTTTATTTTTTAAATCTCTCTTCTTATTTTGGATGTAAATGGGGTGGGTGGGGTTGGGTTGTGTATGGGGGGGGAAAAAGGAAAAAGAAAAGAAAACTTTAATTCATGTTACTCTGTATAACTGTTTATAATTGTGTGTTTTCTTGAATAAAAATATATTTAAAAAAAAAAATGGTTACTGTTACACCGAGGGACTGAGAGAAACGCAATTTCAATCCTGTGTATGTCCTGTACATATTGCAGTTCTGTCAATAAAGTTGACTTTGACTTTGATCTTTGCTATAATTTTCAGCAAACAAAAAATTGTTTTTACTGTGTTAATCTTGTTAAAGTCCTTCAGTGCAGCTCCTGTGGCAGCCATTTGCAACAGGGCAAACCTCCGGCCCACATTTCGGGTTGTCAACGGTGATGCGTAACATATGCGACGCGTCAGCGGTGACACATAATACTGTAGATGCGACTTATACGGCGGTGCGACATGTTTATGGATTTTTCCAATTTATTGGACATAATTGGACAATGCGACTTACAGGTCGGTGCGACTTATCAGCCAGAAAATACGGTATTAAATAACAAACATTTAGCCCTCCCCACTACACGTTTATCTTGCTCTTATTTGGAAATGTAACCGGAAGTTCTGTGTTGAGAGTAGCGGAAAGAGAAGTTATGGAGATGCCGTCGAACCTGAGACGCCACCAATTTCGAACAGGGGACGCCGCTAATGTCGAACCGGTTAGCACCATAGACATAATCTGCCAATAACGCCTTGTTTTTAAACATAACATGTCTGTGGTTAACACAACGGCTTGTTATTTTCGTCCAGCCTTTTTTTATTTTGTCCAATCAGATGTGGCCCTCTGGATATGCCCATTTTTCTACCGCCCAATCAAATGTGGCTCTCCAGATACACCTTCTGAGAATGTTTTAGAGAGCAACAATAAGTACAGTAGTCTGACCAACAGCTCCCCTTGTGTGAATAGAGCAGCTCCGCTTCTCTCAAGCATCTTACCTTGACAGTTCTGAGCCCGACTCTTCTTCTTTGAATTCACTGTCTTCTTCATTGTTGTCCTCCTCCACATGTGAAGACCTCAAGGCACTTCCTCAGTCTGTTCATGGCGGCTGGCTGTGGACTCCTGCCCCGGTACGACAGCCTGGTTAGCTCAACACTCAGCCCCATCACTTGCACCTACTCCAGTATCGCCATTGCCGCTGCCTTCATGTGCTTCAATTCTTAGTTGTTTAATGAGAAGCCTTTTTTTAATGAAAATAAATTGGACTTTTTTTTAAATTTTTGATCACTGTCATTTTGACAAACTGGCGTTTTGATACGTGACAAACGTAACGTGATTACCCATCAAACATGTCTCTCGTTGTATTTTTAATAATCAAAATTTTATTAATGACCCACAACTGTCAAACTGATTTGCAATTGAGTTGTGCTGTTTCATTATATCATTTGTTTTTAATTTAATTGCCCATGACTGAACTATTAGGTGCAGAGATTTTTTTTAAGGGTAGAAAGTGGAAATGCTTACTTGAAGGTGCAGCTCTGATGTTATATTAAGAAGCTTGTAAGAGGCTGTTGTGTTTAAAATTAGTGTTTATGTAATTATTTTCAGATTATCTAAAAAAGTTCAATCAGGTCCTCTGGACAGGTTAAAAAAACTCAGTGACTCAATGAGACTACCTGAATAAATAAAGGTTAAACTAGAAAGTTCCTGGAGAAACTTTGACGAGGACTGGACGAGACATTTATTTCACTTTGTGATCGTTTATACCTTTTTTCCCCTCTGGGAAAAGTTTACGCTTTTTATTGTTTCCTTTTTTCAGTTTTTGCATCTTACTTTACATTTTAATCATATACGTCTGTCTTCTTGTGATCATTTTATATTTTTTAGTGTTTTTGTCTATGTTTATCAGTGTGTCTGTTAGCAAAATATCAATAAGATTTACCTGACTAAATAAAGGTTGAATGAAGCTCTTGAACCGCTAGATAGATTTAAAAGAAACTTACAGGAAATAACCACTGGATTCACATTTGCAGATGATTACGTTTTGGAGCCAACCCAATGCAAGATGGCTGCCAACGCTATTCAAACTTACCAAACACAAAAATTACTATAACCCAGTTAATTTTACATGTGTTAAGCTAAAGTTTAGTGTGTTAGTAGCTGAGAGTCATCCACAACACATACTTTGAGTGTGACATTTTGTCTTTTTACATGAGATGGAGCACGACGTGATGGTCAAGGTTTTTACCAAAAAAGGCTGCAACGCCATCGTTTCTCATTATGAGATTATCTCAGTTTAAAGCTTGGTGGAAGATGAGCACTCCTTCAGGGATGAGCCTTTAAAAAATACAGTCTGTTTGTTTAAGACGTCATCTCTGCTGTCAGTCAGCCTGGACGATGAAAAACGGTTATTGTGTCAAATGTGACGCAGCGGATCGTTGTGCTGCAGCAGGAGGGGTCAAAGGTCAGCCGATGACCGGACGAGTGATAGCTGGTATGTTATCTGGGTTGATAGAAGCTAACTCATCATCTGTACATCTGTGTAGTTTAGGTGATGTTGAGTAGCTCAGGTAGCCATCTTGAATTGGACTGAATCCAAAAAGTAACCAGTCAATGATACGAAGTAAGTTAGGAAAATGGATGATGGACTGTTGGATGGATCCAATCCAACTTTATTTATAAAGCACTTTAAAAACACCCATACAGGACCAAAGTTATGTGAAGTTAAAAAGCACAAAAAGGAACAAAATACAAGAATAATAAAAAAGACATTAACAGCTATGCAATAAAAACTGAAACAGTAAAAGGAGTACCGTATTAAATAAATAACAATAATAAAATCAACATGTCACGTGGCGTCAAAAGCCTTGGAAAAAAGATAAGTTTTAAGATGGGATTTAAAAACAGGCAGTGAGGAGGCCTGTCTGACGTTTCTGAGCTGCTATACAGCGAAGGCACGGTCACCTCATTAAGCTGACCTGAGAGCACGTGAGGGGTATAAGTTTAAGGCTTTAGCAGCTCGGAGACGTAGGGTGGGCCAAGACCATTGAGAGATTTAAAAGTAAATAAAATAACCTTAAAACGAGCCTAAAATGTACGGGTAACCAGTGAAGGGAGGCTAAAATGGGGGAAATGTGCTCGTATTTACACGTGCCAGTTAAAAGCAGCATTTTGCACCATTTGAAGACAGGCAATGGAGGAACCACTAACCCCCACATAAAGAGCATTACAGTGATCCAGCCTAGTCACCAAGGCATGAATTACTGTTTCAAAGTGCTGACGTGAAAGAATGGGTTTTATTTTAGCTGCCGTAACGGGAAGCAGCTTCATTTGACAACTGACCTTATCTGACTGTCGAGCTTAAGATCCATTTTCACCCCAAGATTTGTAACGGTGGGCTTGATGAACTGGACCAAAAGTCACAGATCTACAGGAGTACCACCAAAAACCATCACTTCTGTCTTTTTCTCATTGAAATTGTAAAATAATAATAATAATAATAATAAACTTTATTTGTATAGCACCTTCCTACAATGCCTTGCATTGACCAAGGTGCTTAACAGGATAAAAAGATGAATAAACTGGAACAATAAATCAATGAAAATAGAATAAGAAACAACAGCAATAAAAGAAGGCAATGGAAATAAAAAATGCTACATACTAAAATAACACAAGTAATAAAAGTTACACACTGAAAGCTTTTTTGAACAAGTGGAAATAAAAAGGCAATGGAAATAAAAAATGCTACATATTAAAATACCAAAAGTAATAAAAGTTACACACTGGAAGCTTATTTGAACAAGTGGAAATAAAAAGGCAATGGAAATAAAAAATGCTACATATTAAAATACCAAAAGTAATAAAAGTTACACACTGAAAGCTTTTTTGAACAAGTGGGTCTTCAGTCTGGTTTTGAACAGAGTCAGATCAGAGGTGGCACGCAGCTCAAGGGGGAGGCTGTTCCAGGCTTTTGGGCCGGCAACAGAAAATGACCGGTCTCCCCATTGTTTGTACCTTGAGCGAGGCACCTCCAGCAGGTGTTGACTGGCAGATCGTAAATCTCTGCCGGGCTGATGGGCTTTCAAAAGTTCTGAGATGTACAGAGGAGCAAGTCCATTCAGAGCTTTGAAAACAAACAGGAGCAGCTTGAACTGTATCCTGAACTGAACCGGGAGCCAGTGTAGAGAGGACAGGACAGGAGTGATGTGTTCATATTTTCGTGTGTTGGTCAAAAAGCGCGCGGCAGAGTTCTGTACAAGCTGTAAACGGGAGATGGAGGATTGATTAATACCAACATACAAAGCATTACAATAATCAAGTCTGGAGGTCACAAAGGCATGGATGGCCTTCTCCAGATCACCACGGCTGAGAAATGACTTGACTTTGGAGAGCAGACGGAGCTGGAAAAAGCTGGTCTTGACAACAGAACTGATCTGTTTATCAAACTTTAAGTTGGAGTCAAGCTGCACTCCAAGATTTCTGACCACCGGGTTGAAGTGGGGGAGGGGAAAACCAACACTGGGACTGGGAAGGATGTTGCTGGTGTCACCAGGTGCACCAAATAAAATGCATTCAGTTTTATCTGTGTTTAGGTGGAGGAAGTTTTGAGAGAGCCAGTGCTTAATGTCATTTAAGCAGTTGACAAGAGTGTTTGAACTGAGTGAGGGGTTGGGAGTGACTGGCAGATAGATTTGTAAATCGTCTGCATACATGTGAAAAGACAGGTTATGACGTGCAATGATTGATCCTAATGGCAGCATGTAAAGAGAGAAGAGGACTGGCCCTAGAATAGATCCCTGTGGTACGCCAGAGGTCAGAGGGGTTGATGAAGAGGAGGACAGATCGCCTATCATGACAGAAAAAGTTCTCCCAGACAGGTAAGATTTGAACCACTCAAGCACAGCTCCCTGGAGGCCAACCTGCTGAGACAAGCGGTTGATTAGTACCTGATGGTCGACGGTGTCAAAAGCTGCTGAGAGGTCTAACATCACCAGCAGAGCAGGGTTTTTTGCATCCAGGGACAGAAGAATGTCATTCTGTACTTTGAGCAGTGCAGATTCAGTACTGTGACGAGCTCGAAAACCTGACTGAAATTTTTCAAACAGGTTGTTGAGTTCTAGAAAAGATTGAAGTTGAATAAAAACAATCTTTTCTAGGACCTTTGATAGAAATGACAGATGTGAAACTGGTCTGAAATTAGAGAGAGCTGTAGGATCTAGGCCTGGTTTTTTGAGAAGAGGCCTGACCACAGCATGTTTGAAAGCAGATGGCACAAAACCTGAAGATAGACAGCTGTTAATAAAAGTAAAAGTTTAGAGCCATCCAGGCTTTTATGTCGTCAAGACACCTGAGCAACGGATTGACAGAGTGCAGATCTGTTTTTTTTTTTTTTTTTGAGAGGAACATATATCTAACCGTCATCGGCATAACAGTGGAAGGAAATACCATGGTTCCTAATGCTACATCCAGACCGAACGCCTTTTCAACGGCAAAAAAGCTCGACACGCACGCAAGTGGACGCACTGGACCCAGTGGTGTCCAAACCAGAACGTGAAATTGCGGCTGCGTTGCGGCGGCGAGGGGGGGGAGCTTACCGGTGTACCGAGTTCCTCTCTGCACTCCGCCAGGCAAGGAGCTTTTTATTTTTGTCCCTGTAGAGCAGACTTGACTGGTCGTGAAGGACTTGTCGCGAACACACAGCTACAATGAGTTTCTCTTCCATAGTCCATGACTCCGCGGGTTTTTTCTGTGTCCCACAAACAATACGTCACATAGTTGCGCAATACCCCCGTCCCCTCGTTTCCGCGTCACATAGCGGACTCCCCCTTTCTCCTCCACCCGACTCTCCTGATTGGTCGGACACGCGTTCACGAGTTTGAACGGCGAAAATCTTCAGCATGGTGAATGCGTGGTTTGGAGGCTGACGCGGGTTCACGTGCACGAAAAACGCTTTCCAGCACGCTCAACACGCACGTGACGTGACGCCCGACGCCAAGAGACGCCTGGAGGCGCGTCCCCCATTGACTTTGCATGTAAACCGGACGCTCCTGCAGTTGAAAACGCGTTCGGTCTGGATTCACCATAAGTATTTGGAACAAAGTGGAAGCAGGTGAAGACAATATAGTAGTGGGCCCAGGACCAAGCCCTGGGGGACCCCACATGAGAGGCAAGCAGTGGAGGACACAAGGTCACCAAGACTGACACAAAAAGTTCAGTCTGTCAAGTATGACCTGAACCACTCCAGCGCTGCACCCCTGACACCCACCCACTGGTTCAAGCGGGAGATTAAAAGTTCATGGTCCACTGTGTCAAATGTGGGATGATGGACAGTTGGATGGATGGATGGTCTTACCAGATGTCTGAACCACCTCAACGGACTCCTCTGGATGTGGAGCAGCGATTCTATTCCGAGTCTCTCCTGGACTACTGAACTTCTCACCCAGTCTCTAAGGGAGGGTCCAGCTACCCTGCAGAGAGAACTCATCAACCGTTTGTACCCACGATCTTGTCCTTGCAGACACCACCCAGAGCTCGTGGCCAGGGGTGAGGGTAGGAACGTAGACCGACCGGTAAATAGAGACCTTCACTATAAAGGACTGGCACAGTCCACAATACTGCAGAAGCTGCACCCATCCATCTATCTCACACACGCCATTCTTCCCTCATTCATGAACAAAAACCCCAAATCTTGAAGTCCTCCACCGGAGGTAGAACCTCAAAACAGCAGCAAGTAAAACACAGATTTTATTTTTAGGTGATTGGATGGATGGATGGACCAATACTGGGCTGAAGGTTTGAGTCCAGGCTATGAAGGGCATCATAAAATAAATTGGACAAATGTTTCATGCGAGTTCACTCTGTGGCGACCACTTAAGGAGGCGGCAGCCAGCTGATGTTTTGTGTTGCCAAGCACCGACACGGTCCTGGGTTTCCTCCTGGACTAAAAACATGTTTGAAGAATTGTTAGTAGGTGTGACAATAAATGGTTGTCTGTCCCGTTTGTCCAATCAAGGACAAATCATATCCGTTAAGGACCCATTGGTGTCCAATGGTCTCAGGTTTGAGTAATACAGGTAGTCCTCGACTTACGATGGTCTTGAGTTACGACGTTTCGTGGTTACGACACGCATCTCAATTAAAAAAAATATATATATATTTTTAAAAATTTTATTTTTAAAAACCGAGTTCCGAGTTCCTTCCGGTTTTGACAGCAGAAGCAGTAGCTTGACGACAGAAGCAGAAAAATACAGGGCCGGACCTTATTGTTTGGACCGGCAGACCGACGAGGAGGGACGAGCTAACATGCTAACAGACCTTACTGTAAAGCTCTGGACCGCGCGAAGCAATGGAAAACTACAGGCAGCTGCAGAGCTTGGAGGAACAACGAGCTAACATGCTAACAGACGGAAGAAGGCTTCACCAGCTCCCAGTAGGAAATTAACTCTTTTTTCACTTCATTATGGCTCCAAATGTATGTGTTCTTTGATAATTATGTAGGGTAAAGTGCTGAGCGACCCGACCCCGGATAAGCGGAAGAAAATGGATGGATGGATGGAAAGTGCTTGGTAAAATACAGTACTGTACGTATAAGGTGCAGTTTGGACGTATGTTCCGAGTTACGTCAAAATTCGCTTTACGACGGAGCGTAGGAATGGAACTCCGTCGTAAGTCGAGGACTACCTGTAATGTGTATCGCTGAGATAATCTCACCTGGGCAAGACGCCTGGATTTATTCAGGTACAGTTTCCTAAAGAATTAATAATTTAGACCAGGTGTCATTAAATTATACAGAGTGCTAAAAACCGCCTTGACGAGCTCAGAAAAATACAGTATATACTACAAAATATGGATACAAATATATTTAAAACATATTTTATTATTTAATAGATATTTAATCATTTATTTTAAGTTTTATGATTTTCCTTATTATTATTGTTTGAAAAACCATTTTCACATGTTTTGTATGATGTCCTGTTATTTTCTTTTGTTGTATAAGCTCAGACTAAATGAGGCACTGCCTCAACAGACTCCTAAATTTAAAATAAATAAATTACTTTGTCTTGCATTCTTTACGCAGCTTTGATTTGAATACACTGCTTTTAAAAAAAACATTTTTTTTTAAGTTTACCTGACACATCGGGTATTCGCGAAAGTATCGATATCTATATCGATACCACTGGTTCTAGCATGGGTTTTTAATGACCCGGTATGTATCGAATCAGAAATGCTGGTACAGGTAGTCCTCGACTTACAACGGAGATCCGTTCCTACGCGGCGACTTAAACCTTACTGCCATCCTTCGAATATATTGTTTAAGCAACTTAGGTTGCTTAAGTTTTATGATTTGGTAAATTACAACATTCTGTTGGTAATGTATAGAGCTCATAAAAATTCATTGCCTCCAAATGTTCAAGTAAATTTTGTAAAAAGAATGAGCTGTTACAACCTGAAAGGAATGGAGATTTTTGCAAAGCCAAAATACAGAACAAGTTTGAAAGGACGGTGTGTATCAATCCAAGGTGTTGACTTGTGGAATAGTTTAGAAAATGAAATTAAAACTACTAACTCACTTACAGTCTTTAAAAAAATTATTAAAGCTAATATGTTAATTAGATACTAAATACTCAAATTGTCAAATTGTACTAAAACTTAAATGTGTATTCAAATCATGTAAATAGCTTAAATTTTGTATCATTGTTGAGTGGCTTGGAAATTTGTATATTTGATTGAGTTATTTTTATTGATCTCACTTTTTTTTGTTATTATTATAGAAATAAGGGGCAGGTAAAATAAGATTTTTTTCTTCTCCCTGTCTCCTTTCATTTTATGTTTTTTTTTTCATTTGATTGTTAAAATGTAAAAATGTTTTTTCTTTACAAAATGTAAAATGAACAAATAAATAAATTAAAATTAAATTAAAATAAAACCGATTTTCGACGTAAGTAGAAATATACGTACATACTGCACCATAAACATGTACAGTTGTTAGATATTTATGTAGACTGGTCCTGGGGTTTTGATCTACTCAGAGACAGGATCATAATGAAATTATGACCCGGTTCTGACTGGGTCAAACATGGCCAGCAGCTCTAAAAAGAGTCTCCCATGGATTCAATATCTGTCCATGAATAGAGTTTATTTTGCTTGCTGCATCACGTAGAAAGGCTGTGATGCACTGTCCCATGTTTCTCCACATGCATCAATCCACATAAGATCCATTGAGATCACACTTAGTCACGCCCCCTCACATGACAGGAGGAGCTCCCCTTCTGCGAAGGGCGGGGCCTAGGCCCTATAAATTAGTAATGACACTGGACATCTCTCTCTCTTTCCGGATGCTGATCATATCAGAGAGCCAGTGCTGTAAACTGTAACTTTTTCCTGCCTTTATTTTAATACAATTAATAAAACTTAATTCAGGTTTCTTTGATTTATTTAGTATGAGTTGCCATTTCTGAGGGAGATTGAGACTGGGGGTGGACGTGTGGAGCTGGAGGCGGGTTTCGGGTCCTGGGAGCCAAGAGGAAGTCTCCGGGGGCCTGCACCCAGCTCCTCAACGCAACACAGTACTGTATTACCAAGCACTCAGCCTATCCTAACACAGTACCCTATATAATTATCAAAAAACACATACGTTTGGGAGCCATGAAGGGAAAAAAGAGTTATGGCCTACTGGGATGCTGTTGACGCCGTATTTCTCCGTCCATCGGCCATATTCTCTATTACGTTTACGACGTAAAACCGCCGTCCAGCTCGGTCCGTCTGCCGTATTCCGTTCCGTCTACGACGTAAAACCGCGTTCACAGTACACACAGTATCAGTAAGTTGTACTATGTAGTTTTGTTTTTTGAATGTCCAGAGGACCAGACTTAGCTTTTTTTAGAGAGTACAATGCAGTATTCCTCCGCCGCTATGTTTACGCCGTAAAACCGGAAACTGCGTAACTCGGCTTTTCAAAATATTTTATTTATTTTCTTATGGGAGATGCGCCGTAACCACGAAACGTCGTAACTCAAGGACTACCTGTATTGAACAAAACTACTCAGCTCCTGTTCTTGTCCAGCACCACCCTCTGGTGACACTTCTGGGCATTTACTGAAGTCCAAATCCAAGTCCAAGTCCAAGTCCTTGTGAAAGATGACAAAGAAATACATGATGAGAATGATATCGTAAATGAATTTAATCAATATTTTGTAAATATTGGATCAAGCCTTGCAGCTAAAATACCAAAAGTAGATAATAAGGTGTGTCATTCAATTAAAAGTTGCACCAACAGTATTTTTCTTAGTGGAACTAACAAAGAGGAAATTATGAAAATGGTAAAAAATCTCTCAGACAAGAGATCAAAAGACTGGGTGGACATGGATATGATGTTCGTAAAAGAAATAATAAGTTATGTTATTGAACCGTTTACATATATATGCAATTTATCTTTTTCAACAGGAATATTTCCAGATAACATGAAAGTAGCAAAGGTAATTCCTCTTTTTAAAAATGGTGATAAATGTGTATTCAATAATTATAGGCCAATATCCTTATTACCACAGTTCTCAAAAATTCTAGAAAAACTATTTGTGACCAGATTGGATCAATTTATTGATAAACAAAATATTTTAAGTAGCAGTCAGTATGGGTTTAGAGAAAAAAACTCTACGTCAATGGCTCTCATGGATTTAATGGAACAAATAACTAATGCTGTCGATCATAAACAGTACTGTGTTAGTGTTTTTGTTGATCTAAAAAAAGCATTTGATACCATTGACCACACCATTCTCCTTGAAAAACTAAATAAATATGGTGTTAGAGGACCAGCATTACAGTGGGTATCTAGCTATTTGAAGGACAGGAAACAGTTTGTGCAAATAAATGATGTTAGATCTGACCTCCGTGATATCACTTGTGGAGTTCCTCAGGGTTCTGTGCTTGGACCAAAGTTATTTATTTTATATGTGAATGACTTGGTAAATGTGTCAGGACTACTTAAATGTGTTCTTTTTGCCGATGACACCACATTTTTCTGTTCGGGTAATGACATAAAACAGATTTTGGATATGATGAAAACAGAATTTATAAAAATACAAACTTGGTTTAAATTAAACAAAGTGAGTGAAGTGAAGTTTCTGGGTGTTATCATTGATGACAAACTGACATGGAAACATCATGTAAATTCTATAAAAAAATAGCTAGATCAATTGCAGTACTGTATAAAGTCAGGGATTTTTTAATTGATAAAGCTTTACATATGTTGTATAACACAATCATTGCTCCACATTTAATCTATTGTATTGAGGTTTGGGGAAAAGCGTGCAAAACTATTACAAAACCTGTTTTTATTTTACAAAAGAGAGCTGTAAGAGTAATCACCAGAAAACATTTCAGTCACCCATCAAACACTTTGTTTCTTCAGCTAAACTTATTGAAATTCCAGGAATTGGTAGAATATAGTATTTTATCAGTTATGTATAGGGCTCATAATAACACATTACCTTTAAATATCCAAAGAAATTTTATAAAAAGAAAAAGTTGTTACAATCTCAAAGGGACAGAGATATTCATCAAACCACAATTCAGAACCAGCTTAAAGGGACGGTCTACCTCAATTCAGGGAGTTCGATTGTGGAATGCTCTGGAGAGTGATGTTAAAAATGAAAAATCAATGTATACATTTAAGAAAAAGGTCAAAAAGGACTTGCTCAAAAACTATATATGATGTAACCTTCCGTGTTTGTGTATTACACTTGTGTATTACACTTATGTTGTACTTGTGATGTAGCTTAGTGCGTTTGTGTATTACAGTTAGAAAAATTAAGTAGAGTTATTCATTTTGTGAAGCAGTTTGTGTATTACAGTTAGAAAATTAAGTAGAATTATTCATTTTTGTGATGTATTTTGTGTATTACAGTTAGGAAAATTAAGTAGAATTATTCATTTTGTGAACATCTTGATGTTGTGCCATCTTTTAGTTTGTGTATTACAGTTAGAAAAATTAAATAGAATTATTCATTTTATGATCTAGTTTGTGTATTACAGTTAGGAAAATTAAGTAGGAAAAAAATAATAATAAAAAAATAGGAAAATTAAGTAGAAAAAAAAATTAAGTGTGATGTAGTTTGTGTATTAGTTAGAAAAATTAAGTAGAATTATTCATTTTGTGATGTAGTTTATGTATCACAGTTAGAAAATTAAGTAGAATTATGGGTGATGTAGTTTGTGTATTACAGTTAGAAAAATTAAGTAGAATTATTCATTTTGTGATCTAGTTTATGTATTACAGTTAGGAAAATTAAGTAGAATTATTCATCTTGTGATGTAGTTTGTGTATCACAGTCAGAAAAATTAAGTAGAATTATTCATTTTGTGATCTAGTTTATGTATTACAGTTAGGAAAATTAAGTAGAATTATTCATTTTGTGATGTAGTTTGTGTATTACAGTTAGAAAAATAAGTAGAATTATTCATTCTGTGATGTTGCTTGAAGGTTATCATTGGTTGAACAAACTGTGAAATAAGGGGCAGATATAATAAGATTTCATCTTCTTTCTGCTCCCTTCATTTTATCCTACTTGTATTCTTGTATCTGATGAAACTGTCTTGTATTGTACTTTTAAAATGAATGAATAAACATCAATCAATCAAATAAAACAAAGAGCTGAGGTCAAGGTGTGAACAACAAATCCACCTCAAGCCTCAACTACTGTACTGTAGTTTGGTGCTGACTGTTTTATGCAGAGGAGACAGGCCTTTAAACTTTACTGGTACCAGTCAGTGACACTGGTTCTCCTTGGACCTCTGCCTTGGCTTCAACTTCCATGTTCTGTTCTTGTGTCTATCGAAAACTTGAGTCGTTCTGACCCATGGGCAGCAAGAGTGTAGTGATACACCTAGCCTCTGTTATTTTAGGCTTGACCTTCAAGTACACCTCTCTGCATCTCTCTGAAACTCTCAGTGTTACACCTTCTTGAGGCCCTCAAGGAGACGATTGGACACTTATATTGGTTAACAATTATTATGAATTAATGGACACTAATTAATCAGATTGAACTTTCTTTTTAATGTTTGTTAATCCAGAATTTATCTACAGTATATTTTGTCATTTTAATGATGATCTGTTACTTTCATGAGCTTTGGCCTTCTGCTGGTTTTATTTCTGCAAAAGCAAGCAGGCTCTGTCGCTAAGGCAGAAGTCAGGGTAAGAGCTGTTCTCTTCCTTCTCTTGTTTTGTCTTCAAGCTAGACTCAACAGGACAGTCCACCTGGTCGTTTATGTAAACAGTTTTCCTGTTGTCCGTCAAGAGTCTTTCGGCCTATGGAATTAAACTTCCATCTTTTATTTTGTTAAAACCAGCCAACAGTTATTAAGGAGGTGGGTCAGATCCCGCCTCCCATATAATGGGCACTTCCTGCTTTTGGAAGTTAGAGTTTTTGGAGAGAACTAACTGACACCTGGTTTCTCTTCCCTGGAGAAAGCTGGAGACGCCCGGTCATTGTGCCAACTCGACCCACGTCTTCAGCAAAGGTTCAAACAGCACGTCAGCTGTGAACCCCTTCGAGTGTCACAGCTCCAAGCGGTGACACTCTTTCTGAAGTTATCTTGAACAAAACCAGAGCTGGGCATTACTCTGGGAGGCCGACGCAGACGGTCTCGAGACCGTGGCAAGATGAAAGTGGTCGCCTGTAAAACGCAGCAGCATGCACGTCTGGCTTGACTAATTTACCGGAGTCGAGACAGGATCATCTTCACGAAGGTAAAAGCCGTTTCATCACGGGACGGACGTCCAGCCGAAACCGAGCAGAGGGTGCTATCTCTGGTTAAACATCTCAAGATAAGATTCAACCATTTCATTTCAATCTTTTATCTTTCCTCCTTAAACTCCTCCTTATGTTTGTTTTCATCATGGTAAACTTTAAGTAATGTGCCAACAGAAAGGTCCAACTGTCTGTTTGTTTTAATTTGAATTCTTGTCAACGTAGTTATTAAATCAGAGCTAATATCGATACAAATGTTTAATGTAATTTTTGTGATAGTTTCAATAAAAGGTCTATTTTTCTGGTAGACCAACATAAGTTGAGTCTCTTGTGAAATTACATTTCTGGCTAATCACATCGTTAGATTTGTTGATTTAATCTGAAAAAGTTGAGACCCCGTTTAACTGATGGTAAGTTTGAGACAGTCTAAAACCTGCTCAAATCTATCATCTAATCTATAGGTAAGTCAGTAAACTGACCTCGTTTGTGTTTAATTACACAAATGGCCTATACAGTAGATTCCTCTACATATTGGTGGCCGCGTACGGTCTTCTGAAAGATTGAATTGATAAGTTGTTTTTGTAGCTTATTTATGTAACGGTGTTTGTTGGCATAGTTTGCATCCTGGTTTTGGGCTTATAAGGATAGTTCTGGCTGGTGGAGTGTCCGGGAGTTGCTGATCGTGGCATTGTCTGGATTATTTCACGATAGAATTATTTTTTATTCCACATTTCAACGTCTGTTTGAGCTGCGGATGAATGAATGTTTGTTTTTGTGAGACGTTTCATTACGTGTCGCGAGGCTGCATGCATTTTTTCGTTTTGTGACCGCCGAGTCACCACTGCTTCATTTTATTACATCTGCGATTTTCTGTTGAAGCTGTTTCACTCATTTGCTGCTCCATTTTTACCTAATCTGTTACAACGTGTTGTTAGCCGAGGTTCGGGAAAAACCCACTCCGCTTTGGACCGGACTGTGTTCCGGTTCCGTTTGACGTAAAGTCCGTTGTTGTACACAGGTAGTGTGCTGCCTTCTTTGGAAGGCGGGGGAGTTAGCCTGGTTGTGTTTTAGCTCATTGACAGTATTTTCTGCGGTGTAAAAATACGTTTGTTTTGTGAAAGAAGGGTCTGGAACCTTGGGTCGAGCTATAATGCTAAACGGTACCGGGACAAGATGGCTGCTTAAAACGCTGTGATTGGTCCATTGTGTGTCGCATTCAAGAACGTTGGTTTCTGTAGACTCTGGTTGTCAGATTCATTTTTGCACACATTTCTGACAGTTTATCTGTGTTTGTTTGAGTTCTATGCACGTGATATCGTCGAAGACTGGCTTAACCGCGGTGTTTTGCGATATTTATGACTGTTTTAGAACGTTAAAAAGTCCGTTCCTCGCTAGAGTTCAAGAGACCGCAGGTCCGTGAACGCACCGCTCGAACGGCACGTCGCACGTGGGCGGCGTTAGGTTTGGAAGACACAATTTCCCATGAACACTTGGGTTTTAGAACTACAGTTCTGTCTTCGCTGTGATTGGTCGATTACGCTGTAAGTGTTGACGCTTGCGCAGTGGGTGAAGCCCCGCTCCTCGTCAACTTTCACTTGCTGCTTGTCCCAGACAAGTTTCAGGCTTGTTTGTCCATTACTGTCATTGAAAAGACTGTTTAAACGCGGTGTTTTTGTGATTTTGATGGGTGGATTGAGTCTGTTGCTCTGTTGACTGCCGATCGCCATGTGACCAGGTCACGTGACGCCGGGAGCTGCAGCTCCTTTGAAGGCCCGACCTTTTTTCTTTTAAACGCAGTTTAAAATGTTTCACAGTCCAACCGATTTTACTCACATAATTTCATTTTGGTGAGAAAGGGGATACTAGAGTTTTGTCACGTCAGGGCTCTGGGCTTTCTGATTTGCTGTTTTTGATCCGTACAATTTGAAATATTGTACTCACAGCACACTTTTCGTTTGATTTTCACATAACATCAAATGTTGATGGCAGAACAGTTACATGTCTGTTTTTGATAAAACTTGACACTTTTATCATTGATCCTGTGCAAAACTAGCTCTCTGTCCCTGTTTTGTTTTAAACTGCAAGGTTAAAATAACACACATGAGGCGTCCTTTGTTTTGATTTTCACAAAAATCTCGCAACGACAGCCGTTTTTGTTTGACCTTGTCACAGGTCGACAAATTACTAAACATCACTGATTTTTATTTCATTTAACATCTTGGATGTTTTCTGAGCAGCTCATACACTTTGCATATTTGCAAGCTGCGAAATGAGACCCGCTTTACTTGATTTTTCACAGAAAATCAGTACTAAGATGGACGTTCAAACAGGTGAACCACCTGAGGGGGCCTCTTGTTCTGTGTATCCTAGATGGATGGATGGGGGCCTTGGGATTCCTGCCCGTGCTTCCCGCAAAGTGGGGGAATCTGCCTCATCGTATGCTAATTACTTGGCTGCATGGAACGTCCGTCAGGATAAGTGGGAAAATCCCCTGTCATTCTACGACAGGCTAATCTCGGTCTACTCCGGGGGCAAAACTGTCCCTGGATTAGAGGAAAATATGGAGTTTAAACGTCTTTTCATTATGAATCTTATGCCTTTTCAAATGAAATGCGTTCATTGCAAGGTTGATTGCAAAAGTGATTCCATGGAAGCTATAAGACGATATGCTGCGACAGTTTTTGAGGCCGAAATACAACCTAGGATACCATCAGAGGTTTGTACAGGTCAAAAGGTCACATCCCACTCGCAGACATTAGAAGAGGTTCCCTCTCCTTCAAAGTGCGAGAGGACACAGGTTTTTCATGATAACAAACAACAGATCAGTTCCAGCTGGAACAGTGACTCTGATCGGTTCACGGGGTATTCTTCTGCCCCCTCCCCTCAGGTTGAAAACCCTGAGATGAGCAGAGAACCACAAAAGGCAGGTGTTCGCTCTCTAGATGAACACAGATGGTTCGGATCAAACCAACAGAGTTCTCTCATGGATCTCACAGTGGGTGAGATTCGAAGGCGGTTGCATGGACACCGTGAACCATTGAAAAATGGTCTGTCCCAACATGTACCCACGAGAAGCGGCCCTCCTGCCCCTGCCCCTCGAACTGCACAGTTTGAGACATGCAATGAGTCACACATGCTCCAGATTATGGAAACGGCGCCTCCGCGCGAGGACGTGACTGAGGTTGTGGGTTGTTTGTCAAATGATTTGAATGTTACAGTGGTTGACCAAGCTGACACAACGTGTGACGTTGTCCTTGATGATAACACAAACAACGTTGTTCATCCTGATGAAGCGACGCGCAGCACTGCCTTTTGCAACAACTCAGTGCACACAGTTGACAACAACAACGTCAACACTGACATAAATGCTGACAGCAAACAAATTGCTGATGATCAGCGTCCTGAAAGTCCAGATGCTGACAGCAAACAAATTGCTGAAAATCCACATCCTGAAGGTCATGAGGCAGACAGCCATCATGATGCTGACAGCGACGATGATTACACAGACAGAGTCACACGTACACAGAAACGTGTGGAAAAACCTGAACGGTTTCTGTGTAACTTTATAAAAAGGGGGAAAGCTAAGAGAGCTTACCTGCCACTCACATTGGAAGGGGTCCTAGAGCAAGAAGCGCTCCTGGTTAGCGGCTCAGACGTGTCTATCATGTCAGCCAAACTGTTTGAGGAGATAAGGACCGCCGCTAACGATGTTGACAGGCAGATACCCTTTGTGAAATACACTTATGGTGAGCAACAAGGCCTCGCAAAGACGAGCACAATAATAGCCATGGTTCACATGCAGATTGGCAAAATGTCACTATACCATCCGGTATATGTGTCTGAACTTGACTCACTCCAGACTCCATTTGTGGTTGGCCAAGATTTTATAAATCGCTTTGAAGCCATTATAAATTATGGCAATCAGACAATGTGGGCCACAGTGAGCAGTCCACTGCCAATCGAGGTGCCCACCCAAGGTCAGGACACTGACTGTCTAACAACAGGTACCGCTAAGGTCACAAGGGATTCCCCAACCGAGACCACAAACCCGGTAAGTGAACCTTCTTATACAGGTGAGACAGAGGAGACTCAACAAATGGACCAGACTCTGGACCATCACGAGGACCTCCTCTGCGAGCTGACACCTTCAGCACTCACTGAGCACTACCTACCACCGGTAGAGGAAGGTGTGGAGATCCGAGGGTCCCACACCGATGACGCTGTACTGTCCTGTGGGACAGGTAATTCGGCATACAGCCAAGCTTTCAGTGAAGTCTTGGTTCAAGGACATCTGAGCCCACAAGGTGACAGTCTACAACACTCTGACAGTCACTTGGACTTCATTGTTACTGATTTTGAGGACCCCTCCTCAAACAAAAGAGGGGTGAACCCACACTCCCTACCACGGGTAGAGGACGGTGTAGAGATCCGAGGATCACACACCGAGAACGCTGTGCTGTCCTCTGGGACAGGTAATTCAGTTATCATCCAAGCTTTCAATGAAACCTTGGTTCAAGAGCATTTGAATCTAGAACTACTCAGAGATGACATAGTTCTTACAGACTCAAAGAGCACCTCTTCATTCATGAAGTGGGAAGACATACATCACAACGACAGAGACACGCCTGCGACGGCGCCGACAGTTGTGACACACCTGCATTACGCAGAAAGAGGTAAACGTACAGAGGTACGTTGGCCGAGACCTATAAGGTTCCTGTACAAGGTTCCCCATAAACTGCGCGAACAGCTTAAACTAAACAATGGCATCCTAACTCGTGCCCATGGACGGACGTCCACACCCGTGCGCGTGGTCCCTCATGACCACAGGGGGGTGATGTTAGGTCATGCCCATGTCAAGGACAAAGATTTCAATAACCCCACAAACGACAAAGATCTCGCAAACTCAAAGACTTCATGGGAAAACAAGGTCGTCCAAACACAGGATAGTAAATAAACTAAACAGTTTAAACTATTCTAGTTGCGAAAAGAAACCGTTCCAACTAGAACTTAGAAACGCTAAGCATAAAACCCACAACAAAAACTAACCTTAACAACCGTTTAAATCTGCAGGATTTAATTGACATCGGTTATAAAGCTAAGAACTGTTTTTCTTGTGTGTGACGTTGGAGTCTGACGACCAGAGTGAGTTTGTTGTAGTGAAACGTTGTTTTCTAGTGGCTTGATTGCTACTTTTGTTGTTATTGAAGTTGTTATTGTTTTCTGAACACTCCCAGCCAAAAGAGGTTTTGATTGTTGATAAGTTGAAGACTTAAATGGATTTAACTATGCCAACATGCTGTTCATTTTGTTAAAGATCTCAATCTTTGATGAGTCATAGTAGATTAATACTACTTAAGGTACTATAATCTACACTGATCTCCCAATCATTTAGGTAGAACCGATTCGATCGTTTCTATTCTAGATCTATTCATTTTGATGAGTCTCGCCATAGACTTCAAAATTTTTAGGGATTACCAAATCTTGCGTCGTTCGTCTAAAAGACAACAGACATTTAGACCAAACTAGATTTCATTTTTTTATTTTAGTTTAACCTAAACTAAATAATGAATGGAGGAATAGTTTGAATGAAGAGGCCTTCGTTACAGAAGCCCTCCACATTTCTATAGGTATAGATCCCTATATCTGATTTTTACAGCATTGATCCACCCCTTAATTGGTAATTTTAGCTGATCTAATCCATGATAGCTTACATACCAGGTGCATATAGGTAAGGCTTAATGTAGAATCCCAATCATAAGCCCACCTAAAACCACATAATTGCATGACACATTGAACCAGGGTGGCACCGACTGGAAGCCATCCAGCCTGCAACCTTCGATGTGGGGACCTGCTGATCCAACGTTGGTCTTCAACCTTCATCCAAGGCCGCCTCCTCTGCTTCAATCGAGGGATCCCCTCTACATGCTGATTAAATTCCATTCTTGCTGATGAAATCAATAACCCCCATCGTTGTGGATTTACCGTTGTGGATTATAAGACTTTGTTTCCAAGGGATCACAGACTCAGTTCTCCATGGGTTAACAGACTATGTTTTCCAAAGGATTAAAAGCTTGCCGCAATGGGATTACCTACGAACAGTATGGAATTTCCAAAAACATTATGGGAGTATAATTTTGAACTTTTTGATTTTTTTTTCCACTTGCTGGATTACATAGAGGTCAGAGACATTCGGTGGTATCCTTTCGTGTTGGAACTCATCTCCAAGGACAGGCGATGACTTCCAAAAAGGGGGACTGTAGTGATACACCTAGCCTCTGATATTTTAGGCTTGACCTTCAAGTACACCTCTCTGCATCTCTCTGAAACTCTCAGTGTTACACCTTCTTGAGGCCCTCAAGGAGACGATTGGACACTTATATTGGTTAACAATTATTATGAATTAATGGACACTAATTAATCAGATTGAACTTTCTTTTTAATGTTTGTTAATCCAGAATTTATCTACAGTATATTTTGTCATTTTAATGATGATCTGTTACTTTCATGAGCTTTGGCCTTCTGCTGGTTTTATTTCTGCAAAAGCAAGCAGGCTCTGTCGCTAAGGCAGAAGTCAGGGTAAGAGCTGTTCTCTTCCTTCTCTTGTTTTGTCTTCAAGCTAGACTCAACAGGACAGTCCACCTGGTCGTTTATGTAAACAGTTTTCCTGTTGTCCGTCAAGAGTCTTTCGGCCTATGGAATTAAACTTCCATCTTTTATTTTGTTAAAACCAGCCAACAGTTATTAAGGAGGTGGGTCAGATCCCGCCTCCCATATAATGGGCACTTCCTGCTTTTGGAAGTTAGAGTTTTTGGAGAGAACTAACTGACACCTGGTTTCTCTTCCCTGGAGAAAGCTGGAGACGCCCGGTCATTGTGCCAACTCGACCCACGTCTTCAGCAAAGGTTCAAACAGCACGTCAGCTGTGAACCCCTTCGAGTGTCACAGCTCCAAGCGGTGACACTCTTTCTGAAGTTATCTTGAACAAAACCAGAGCTGGGCATTACTCTGGGAGGCCGACGCAGACGGTCTCGAGACCGTGGCAAGATGAAAGTGGTCGCCTGTAAAACGCAGCAGCATGCACGTCTGGCTTGACTAATTTACCGGAGTTGAGACAGGATCATCTTCACGAAGGTAAAAGCCGTTTCATCACGGGACGGACGTCCAGCCGAAACCGAGCAGAGGGTGCTATCTCTGGTTAAACATCTCAAGATAAGATTCAACCATTTCATTTCAATCTTTTATCTTTCCTCCTTAAACTCCTCCTTATGTTTGTTTTCATCATGGTAAACTTTAAGTAATGTGCCAACAGAAAGGTCCAACTGTCTGTTTGTTTTAATTTGAATTCTTGTCAACGTAGTTATTAAATCAGAGCTAATATCGATACAAATGTTTAATGTAATTTTTGTGATAGTTTCAATAAAAGGTCTATTTTTCTGGTAGACCAACATAAGTTGAGTCTCTTGTGAAATTACATTTCTGGCTAATCACATCGTTAGATTTGTTGATTTAATCTGAAAAAGTTGAGACCCCGTTTAACTGATGGTAAGTTTGAGACAGTCTAAAACCTGCTCAAATCTATCATCTCTAATCTATAGGTAAGTCAGTAAACTGACCTCGTTTGTGTTTAATTACACAAACGGCCTATACAGTAGATTCCTCTACAAGAGCGCTGACTTGTCTTGTAATAAACACAAAACCAACACTTTGAATTTATTTAGGTTAATTCAAAGCTACTTGAATGATTTAATAAACGTCAATTATGTAACAAAAATCACGTTTCAGTACAAAAAAAGCAAAACGAAAATCAAACAACGGTGTTTGAAAGGTTGTAAAATCTTTATAATTTTCTATATTTCTGCATCGATATGATTTAAAACATCATCAGATTTACGCACAACTCATAAAAGCAGATAAAGAGAATCCAGTTAAAGAAATGAAAGTAAAATATTATACTTGATCATTTATTTATTGAGGAAAATGATCCAGTATTACATATTTGTGATGGTAAAAGTATGAACCTCCAGGATTATCAGTTAATTTGAAGGTGAAATTAGAGTCAGGTGTTTTCAATCAGTGATGATGATCAGGTGTGAGTGGACTTTAATTGTGGTTTGATTTGAAGAGCAGGATCTATCAACGTCTTCACGACATGTTGGTGGAAGTGGACATGGAGGAACAAAGGAGATTTCTGAGGAGCTCAGAAAAATTGTTGTTGATGCTCATCACTTTTAGAAATGCTTTCAGTAGCTGGTGTGACAAGACCGTGTTGTTTCTACAAACCAGTCAACAGCAGAGCGACCTCTGCTGGATCTTCACCCAGAAAACAGACCAGTACCAGTAAGTACCGGAGGAAAAACACAGAGCCACACGTGGTGTGAAGATCTGGGCGCTCGAGGTAAATCTGGCCTGAAGTTTTCAGGTTTAAAGCTGAAACTTGTGATGACGCTACGAAGCTTCTCCTGCTCCCGATTCTTTCAGTATGTCAGAAGAGTAAATTACAGTCGAGGTCAAACCGACGCCTGGAAGACGTAAAAAAAGACGGTTTCTCACACAGATCAAAGAAAACATTTTGGCAGGAGATTCTTTATTAGTGTAGATCAATACTTGGACATATTGGTTCCTGATGAATTACGTTTAACATGACGACGTCGTTGATTATCTTCTGAACCGGCGATGGTCCGTCTCTACAGATAAACGTCCCAGAATGCACTTCGCTCCTAAACCTTTCCCCATGGACGCCGTTCTTCATCAGAAGTCGCTGCGGTTGATCTGGTCCTGCTTCATCTGGGACTTTGCCTTTTAGTTTTGTTGCAGGACGTGTTTGGCGAACTCCCTCAGAGCGCCCGCCCCCGCGTTGAGGCGGCAGGTGTACTTTGCAGCGTCGGACGCATCTTTTTGAGCATCATGGGGCACGGCGCTCTGACCTGCCAGGCGCAGGCAGCTGGCCTCTGATGCATCGTTGCCTGAAAGAAAATAGTTTGCATTTCAGTACCGTACGGTTCCAGGATCCGACACTGCTGGGGGAAAAAAAAACGTCCCCAAGAGGGGTGTGTGTTGGGCAGCACTCAAGTGTATCAGAGGAAAATGTTATTCAGCCGCAGGAAGCTCAGCAGCCCTGTCAAAATAAAATAAAATAAAAAACAAAAACAAAAAAACGTAAATTAGCCGCTCCTGTGTAGAAACCACGCAGCCCAAAGCGCGAGAAAAAGTAGCTGCTTTTACACCGGAAATTACGGTAAATGAGTTTAAACTGTTTTACCCATGTAGGCCACGTCCTTCCAGTCCAGCTTCCTCTTCTCCACGACGGCCTGGACGTCGCGCAGCGGCTCGTCTCCCACCTTCAGGACCTCGCAGCCCAACTGATTCTTCAGTTTGTCAGTCAGCGCCTGTGTAACCGGGTCGCTGCTGGAGGACAGCAGCACCACCTGGAGAAAAGAGTCTGAGGTCAGTGAGGGAATGAAGACGAGACGGAGGCCAACATGTTTATACGACCTCCACGTTGTCTTTCTGCAGCATCCGGATCCCTTCAGAGTCTCTGCTGTGGATGCACACCATGTCCTCTCCAGATCCAGACAGGAAGATCTTTCCATCTGTTAAACACCCTGAGATCTTCAGGAACATGAGGGACACCCCCCGACCAAAGTAACCATACCTGTTGGAGGTGAGAACCAGACAAGCCCAAACACATTAATCTGACCAAAGTGGCTAAAATGGTTCTAAGTCAACAGGTCACTCACCTGAGAACCCTCTGCTCTGCCACGGGCCAGTCAATATCCTTGTTGATGTCCACGCTGTGCTCCGGCTCCATCTCAAAGTACCCCATCTTACCACCCTGGACAGAGTCCAACACAAACATCAGGATGTTACTGAACAGAGAACCTGGCACTTTGGACAACCTCAGAGAAGATTAGGCATGAAATCAGAAACGGAGGAAGATCCGGGGCTGAAGGATTACCTGCAGACGTTCCTTCTCCACGATCAGGTCCCTGGTAAAGATGTAGAACGAGCCGTTCTCGTACAGCTCCCCGGCCCAGTCCTGACGCTTTTTAGGGTCCAGGTTCTCAGGAAGAGTGCATTCTGTACCTAACAGGAGGAAGAGACTTATTTATGGACCGTGACCTATTTTGCTAACAGAAAAACAAGGCGGAGTCCAATGGTTCACAAAGTTTTAAGCAAAAGTGGTGTATGTAGATGACTCTCAGCTACTACCACACCAAATTCTGTTTTTCAGTGATTTTTAAAGTTTTCAAAACTGAACCCCTCTTGTTTTTTTAATTATTTTTTACATTTTTGGGCTCTAGTGGCCTTTATTGTAGAGGGAGAGGGCGAAACGGGTAGAGAGGGGAGAGACACTGCAGAAAGAAGCTCGTCGGGTCTGGGACGTGAACCCGCGACGCCTGCAGAGAGGCCCAGCCTCAGAACATGTGCCGCATGCTTTATCCACCACACCATAGCGGCGGCACAGAACTCCCTCTTGTTTGATGATGGACCGACCAACAGATGAGGTCAGGCAGGAATCCCCATGGACTATAATGTTTGCAGATGACATTGTGATCTGTGGTGAGAACAGGGAACAGGTGGAAGAGAACTTGGAGAGGTGGAGGTATTCACTTGAAAGAAGAGGAATGAAAGTCAGCCGTAGTAAGACAGAGTACATGTGTGTGAATGAGAGGGAGGCCAGTGGAACAGTGAGGCTACAAGGAGCAGAGGTCACAAAGGTGCAGGACTTCAAGTACTTGGGGTCCACTGTCCAGGAAAATGGGAATGTGGTAAAGAGGTGAAGAAGAGAGTCCAGGCAGGATGGAGTGGATGGAGAAAAGTTTCAGGAGTGATTTGTGACAAAAAGGTGTCAGCAAAGGTCAAAGGAAAAGTTTACAAGACAGTGGTGAGACCAGCTATGTTGTATGGTCTGGAGACAGAGACATGGACAAAAAGACAGGAAAAAGACAAAGAGGAGATCTATGGATGCAGTTAGAGAGGACATGGAGGTAGTTGCAGTGAGGACAGAGTGAGATGGAGGAGGATGACTCGCTGTGGAGACCCCCTGAAGAGGGAAAAGCAGAAAGAATAAGATTCTTTTGAATCGCTGTCCCTCAGTCTTTCTCATCCAAAAAAGGAAATCTGAATTGCCACTCTCACTAGTTGTTATATATCGTTAACCAGGCTCCTATGTTCAGTTTTTGTCTGAATTCTCAGAATTCTTAACTGACTTACTACTAAATACTGATGAAGTAATAATAATGGGTGATTTCAATATTCATGTATATGTTGAAAATGATAGCTCAAGCATAGCCTTTAAAAACTTAATAAAGTCGATTGGTTTTACCCAAAACATCCGAACACTTACTCACTCTCATCATCACACTCTTGACCTGGTTCTGACCCATGGCATCAAGATTAATTAATAACTTAGAATATTTCCTTAAGGTCTTGTTGTGTCTGACCATTTTTTTATTAATAATTAATACTTTTTTGGACCTTGAATGACAAATAAAGACACTTTGACTTTGAACATCTTAGGAATTAAGTTTTCAGTTTTTCTCCCTCATTGGATGGCATTAATCTGCCTCCAGCTCTAATGTTAAAAATCTTGGTGTTATTTTCGATCAGGACATGTCTTTTATCCTCAACATAAAAAATGTTACTTGAACCTCCTTCTTCCACCTGCGTAATATTGTTAAACTGAGAAACATCTAAAAATGATGCAGAAAAACTGGTTCATGCATTTGTCACATCTAGACTGGACTATTGCAATGGTTTGTTGTCTGGGTGTACAAATACTTCTTTAAAACATCTTCGGTTGATCCAAAATGCTGCTGCCAGAGTCTTACCTGGAGTTAGTGGGAGAAATAATATCACTCCAGTTTTAGCTTCTCTCCATTGGCTCCCTGTCAAATCCAGAATAGGATTCAAAATCTTACTTCTACAAAGCTCTCAACAACCTAGCTCCATCTTATGTTACAAATCTTATTGTTCCATTTTTTCCCTAACAGAGCACATCACTCTCAGACTGCAGGTTTACTTGTGGTTCCTAGAGTTTCCAAAAGCAGAATGGAGGAAGATCTTTCAGTTCTCAGGCTCTTCTATTGTGGAACCAACTTCCAGTTTCTGTCTGTGAGGCTGACACATTGTCCAGTTTTAAAACTGGGATTAAGACATTCCTTCTCCTTGATTTATGATGGCCGCACACAGAGCAGTTGCAGCTTCACAGGCTCCCGGTACATTCCCAGCTTTTAGTAGTTTTGATACTGACTCTGTATCTGACTCTGCACAATTCATGCGTGTGAACTATAGCCGAACTGAACTGATGAGAACTGGAGCGGATTTGCCACAAAATAAAGCCGAAATCAGCAACAAACTCAAAACTACGCTTGGCAGAATGCAGATTTTAAAGTCATCTACCTGGAAGCTGCAGCAGAGGCGTTCCAGTGGGCAGAAGAGGAAGCGTTGCTCCCGGCTTAAGAGGAGAGGATGCCGGGCGGGGGTTATGGTGAGGCTGCAAGCTAACGCTAAAGCCAGAAAACTCCCGATGCCATCTCTCTTTCTGTCAAACGTCCGCTCGTTGGACAACAAGATGGATTTACTTCATCTGAGAGCGGGCGCCTCAGAAGAGATGATGAAGTGTGTGGTGCTTTGCCTCACGGAAACATGGATTACAAGTGAAACACCGGATACAGTCTTCCAGCTGGATGACAGACTCTTTTTTCAGAGTGGACTGCAGCAGTGAACTAGTGGGGAAATCACGAGGAGGCGGGGCGTGTATTTACGTGAGTAAAAGTTGGTGCACAAACTGTACTGTGGTAAAAACCTCATGCTCCAAGTCTTGGGAGCAGATAACAGTGAGGTGTCAGCCCCATTATTTACCCAGTGAGTTTTCAGTGACCTTCATCACAGTTGTTTACATTTCTCCCGACGCAAATGCAAATGAAGCCCTGCAGGAGTTGCATGATCTCATCAGCTCGCTGCAGAGTGAACACCCTGAGGCTCTTTACATTGTGGCTGGAGACTTTAATAACGTGAATTTAAAGGACTGTCTTCCAAACTTCAATCAGCATATAACCATAGCAACACGTGGAAACAACATGCTGGACGATGTTTACACAAACATAAAAGATGCATATAAAGCCAAACCCTCCCCCATCTAGGATTATCTGATCACATCTCCATATTAATGGTTCCTGCTTATCTGTCCCCGCTGAGATGCTCCAGACTGGTACAAAAGAAAGTTAAATGTTGGATCCAGGACAGTGGCCCCATACTGAGAGATTGTTTTGAAAGAATAGATTGGCAGGTTTTCAAAGAAGCTGCTGAAAATGGAGGATCGCTTGATCTTGACCAATACACATCCTCAGTTCTGGGGTACATTAGTACATGTACTGACACCGTCTCCACCACAAGATATGTTAAAAGCTACCCCAACAGAAAACCTTGGCTAGATGCAGAGGTTCGCGCCCTGCTGGCAACAAGAAACATGGCTTTCAGGTCTGGAAACTCAGACAGGAGCAGATATGCCCCAAAGACCCATCTCTTCATGATGCCCTCAAGAAGTTCTATGTACGGTACGCTTTGAAGACCCAAACAGACCACCCAGCACCAGACTCACCTCACCACTGGATGGAGAGCATCTCAGCGTGACCGCAGCAGAAGTAAGGAGTACTTTCAGGAGGATCAACCCTCACAAAGCAAACGGCCCAGACAACATCCCCGGGAAAGTGTTGAGAGAATGTGCAAATCAGCTCTGCGATGTGCTGGCCGACATCTTTAACACCTCACTTTTCTGGAGACAGTTCCCACCTGCCTGAAGACCGCCACCATCATCCCAGTCCCTAAAAGCTCTACAGTGACTGGCCTGAATGACTATCGGCCAGTGGCCCTCACCCCGATAGTGACTAAATGGCATGCTTAGAAAAACTGGTCATGACCCACATCAAAACAACCATCAACATCAACGAAGACCCTCATCAGTATGCATACCATGAGAACCAATCAACAGAGGATGCCATCTCCTCTGTAGCTATGTTTACATGGACATAAGTAATCGGATCAAACGGCCGATCGGATCAAAAGTGCGTCATGTAAACACCCCGGTCGGGTTATTTTTTGTGTATTCGGCATGATCCAACCTAATTTGCGATCCGTTCGAAACGGGTGGTTTACGCCGATCTGTAGCCCGATGTGTGCGCATGTAAACACATATTCTGTTCCTTTTATCGGACTCTGGAAAACTGTCCTGACTGCGCATGTGCGCTGCGCGCGGCTGCGCACCCCTCCCCTACATGTCTCCTTTTCCAGCGCTCTCATCTTGAGAATAAAAAGACTAAAAGCATGCATTGCTTGCCTGTAGCTCAATCAGGGTACTCAATCAGTAGTGCAGTAAAAACTCCATCGCCGTCATTACAGTCTGGCGCAGGTCCATTTTTGGCGCATCTGTTTACTTTCGTCCCGGAAGTAACTTCTTCTTCTGTGGTTTTCAGAAAGCAACTTCCTCTTCTGTTTTTTTAAAAGCGGGAGTGTACCACTCTGCGCATGTCTGTTCTTCTGGTCAGAATAAAAGCCTGCTGCATGTAAACGCTTGTCATGAACGGATTGAGCCCATGTAAACAGTACTATTTAATTATGCAATCAGAGCACATTTCAATCCGGTCACAAAATTTTGCCCAGGTAAACATCGCTTGTGGTCCACACTGCTCTCACCCACCTGGAACAGAAGGACTCCTACGTCCATATGCTCTTTGTGGACTTCACATCTGCCTTCAACACCATGATCCCCCAAACCCTGATGGACAAACTATTCACACTAGGACTAAGCCCCTCCATTTGTAACTGGGTACTAGACTTCTTAACAAACAGACCACAGTCAGTGAGGATCCACAACTTCTCCTCCACCATAACCCTCAGCACTGGCTCTCCTCAAGGATGTGTGTTGAGCCCTCTCCTGTTCACTCTGCTCACATATGATTGTGCAGCCACCCATCCAGGCTGTCACATTGTAAAGTTTGCAGATGATACAGCTGTGGTGGGATGCATCACAAACAATGATGAGTCCAGCTACAGGCAGGAGGTGGAACACCTGGAGAGCTGGTGCAAAGAGAATAACCTTCACATCAATGTGAAGAAGACAAAGGAGATGATTGTGGACTTCAGAAGGAACAAACACACCCACACCCCACTGAACATAAGAGGATCTGCGGTGGAAGTGGTCTCCAGCTACAAGTACTTGGGTGTACACATGAATGATAACCTCAGCTGGAGCAACAACACCACCAGCCTGATCAGAAAGGTCATCAGAGACTCTACTTCCTCAGACGGCTGAGACGAGCTGGTCTGAGAAGCTCAGTCCTCACCTCCTTCTACAGGTGTGCAGTAGAGAGCATCCTGTGCTCCAGCATCAACGTGTGGCATGGAGGCTGCACAGCTGCAGAAAGAAAAGCTTTACAGAGAGTGGTGAAGGCTGCACAGAAGATGTTGGAGTCAGTCTCCCCACCATCACAGACATCTACACCTCCAGATGCAGGAAGAGGAGCCACCTGCATCATGAAGGACCCCACTCACCCAGCACACACACTTTTGCCCCACTCCCCTCAGGATGGAGGTTGAGGAGCATTAAGTGTAGAACCACTAGACTGAGGAACAGCTTCTACCCTGAGGCTGTTAGACTCATGAATATCTAACCAGAATAATCACTGTGAAAAATCACATCATGTTGCTGCTGATCTGTTTCATGTTGCTGTGTTCATTCTTGTTCATCTGCTCATACAGACTCATGTTCGTGCTGCTGTTTGGAGTCATGTTTTTCTATGATATTAGTGCTTAGTGTATTTTTAGTTTATGTTTTTCTTAGTTCATATCTTAGATGTTATTAATGTTTTTTTTTTAACTTTTTGTTGTTGGATGTAACTGGGACTCTGTGTACATAATCTCGTTTCATCACATGTACCAGATGTGGTGCGAATTACAAAGATTCTCTGACGCTGACTCTTTTTGATAAATCCTATAGTTAGGGTTGGTTTGTTATACTGCTATAGGCTTAGATTACTAGAGGGCAAATTGACCTTATTTCATAAAATGAATTGTTAAAATTGAATAGTTTTCATTTGATACTATTTTATATTAACATGTGATTCTTGACCTGCCATTGTGTATCTGCTCCTCTCAAACCCAGTCAGTTGAAGCAGATGGCCACTTGTCCTGAGCCTGGTTCTGCTGAAGGTTTCGTCCTCATGAGTGAGTTTTTTTTCTTTCCACTGTCGCCTTCATGCTTGCTCAAGAGTTCTGTAATGGAGTTAAACTCAAAGCAGTCTGCTCCTCACATAAATAATGTTCAATTATTATTTTATATACGAATGTTTCTGTTCAGTGTCCTGAGACGACTTCTGTTGTGACTTGGTGCTTTATAAATAAACTGGATTAAATTGTAAGAGTGTTTTACTCTAACAGATAACTCCACACTGCTGCACTCAACATGTCATGGTGTTTCATAAAGTTCTTCACAGAAACTAACAAAGTTGATGATGTTCAGATACAAACCAGCAGAAGGTGATTGGGACCAAATAAATAAATAAATAAATAAATAAAAGGAGAATCTTTGAGCGTCAGGTCAGAGTTGAGCTGATCTGCTCACTCACTTCCTTTCTTGACCTCCCAGCGGAACTGGTGTCTCCGGACCACCGAGAAGACAGAGTCGTAGCCGTCCTCCAGGAACTTCTTCAAGGCCTTCTCCAGGTGAGACGGGTGGAGACACGGAGACGTGGCCTGTATGTTACAGATCACGTCCACTTCTGGTTGCACCGAAACAAGAAAGTTATTCAAAACCAAACAGGGACAATCTTAAAAAAGTTAACTCAGGTCCTCTGGACAGACTCTTCTTGTTGCCTAATGTCTTCATCATTCTGAGGAGCTGCAATGAACTCCGTTAAAAAACTATTTTCTATCTGGATTATTGATCATGCATCAGGAACAGGGACTGATTAAAACAAGGCTGTGTCAGGTTCTGGTACCGTCGTTGCTTTTGACGAACTCCGTTATGGTCTCCAGGGAGCTGGAGCAGTCCTTGGAAACTTTGCGACTTCTCCGGTGGACTTTGGCCCCCCAGGCTATGGCCACTTTTTCGATCTCGTCGTGGTCTGTTGACACCCAGACACTGAGGACAGGAAGTCAGAGACATACTTTAACTCATGTTACATGTCACAGCTCAGCTTGAAATACAAATATTTTGCTAACACAGAAAAATGAACACGTAGTTTTAGTTTAGTCTAATACAGAGCCGTATAAAGAGAGAGTTGCGACACTCCCATGGAAAGAATGGAAGGTGGAAGTCACGTGGGTCATGCAGTGGTTCCAGCACTGAACGTAGTCCATTCTCAGTGTTTTCTCCGGTAAGTTGATGAAAACACAACTTTTTTTGCCATTGTGAAGCGGTAAGCCCCCGGTAGACCTGTGCGTACTGCCTGTACGCCTCTGTACGACGTACGATCGCTGAGGCACAAGCGTAGCCCCGCGTAGCTCCGCAGGGCACGAACGCGCAAAGCTCTTTAGGCTCCGGCAAAGCTGAGCGTCCTGCCTATACGCCACTCTACGTGCACATTCTGTGCGCACGCGTTCGCTGGCACAGCTCTGCTTTCTTTCTCACGTTAAATGCTCGCGTTTTCGCTCCAAATCCTTGTTGTAATGTGAGCAGCTGCGCGCAGAGGGGACAAACTGAGGTCGCTGATTGGTCACTTGCTGACACGCCTACTGAAATGATTGACAGCTCGAGCGGGACAACCAGCTGGCTTCAGCTGTGGTAGCTCGGCTGCAGCCGTTGCGGTCTTTCTAACTTTATATGTTAATAAAAACTAATAAAAAGTGGGGGGAAAAAACAGGGAGCGCTTTTCCTGCAGCCCACAGCCCACCAGGAAATATTTAAAACCTCCCGCAGCCAGGTAGGACATGAATTCATTCATTTCAGTCATGGAGTGAACGGAGGATTAAGCTTTTACTTGACTTTTGGCAAAAAAACAAAACAAAAGTCCTGATCAGCGATGAAGAAGGGGAATTTAATTCATTTGTGTAACATACAAAACAGTCCGGCGCCGGGGAAGTTTATGGTCAGACACCGCGCAAGCGTACGCGGTCGTAAAAAAAGAGCTTTGCGCGTTCGTGCCCTACAGGGCTACGCGGGGCTACGCTTGTGCCTCAGCGTACGTACATCGTACAGAGGCGTACAGGCAGTACGCGCAGGTCTACTGGGGGCTTTTTTTACGACCGCGCACGCTTGCTCTGATCACACCATTGGTTGGTTTTCTAACTATCTTTCCAATAGGAGGCAATGTGTTAAAATGTCAATGCAAAACCCTGGATGACCAAGGGACTGTTAAAATGTAAGAAGAAAAATAAGTTATATAGAGATTTTGTTAAATTTCCAACTAAACCTAAAGAGATGAAATACAAGGCATATAAAAACAAATTGACAACATTATTAAGACAAGCTAAGAAAGATTACTACGATTTAAAGTTGCGAGAGAGCAGTGGTGATAAAAAGAACATGGTAAATTTTGAATAGTATTGTAAGACCTTCCGGTAATTATACTCATTGTCTTGAAAAACAGTTTTTTAAGGGAGAAACAACCTTGACTTAAAAAGATAAAGTGGTGAATGAATTTAATTCCTTTTTTGTAAATACTGTATAAGGCCAGGTTTGGCTTCTTCCATTAAGATAAATGATATTCAGGGATTCAGGAGGAGCAGTGTGGTTTTCGTGCTGGTCGTGGAACACTGGACCAGCTCTACACCCTCAGCAGGGTCTTGGAGGGCGCGTGGGAGTTTGCCCAACCAGTTTACATGTGCTTTGTGGACTTGGAAAAGGCATTCGACCGCGTCCCTTGGGGGGTTCTGTGGGGGGGTTGGTGGCCTTAGAATCGCTTCTCTGTTTTTTGCAGATGATGTGGTCCTATTGGCTTCATCAGTTCGTGATCTACAGCTTTCGCTGGAGCGGTTTG
>JBBPBX010006341.1:0-12327 GCA_038048925.1 Garcialebias charrua
ATAAATGTATGTCTATCTAGTCTCACACTGTCTGAGTTTTGAAGGTTCAAGATTTATAGTTTTTCATTTCCACTCTAATAAAATGTGTTGAGCAACTTGGAAATTATCTCAAACATTTTTTTTTTCATTGCACATTGCACTGTGTAACAAAATGTCCCCATTAAATGAACAAAAAACATTCCTCGAGGCAAATAATTGCACACCCCAAGTGGATTCCAGTTTTTAACATTTTCTTTGAAGGCTCTTTAAAGAGTCTTTACTGTAATTAATTAGCAGCTGTCAAAAAATGTTCTCATGTTGAGCTATTTCGTGTACTTCTTGTGCCCAACCACTAGAGGGCAGAGCTTCTCTGTTTAACTAACATAACAGGTTTTTAAAAATATAAAAATATAAAAAAAAAATCTGATAAAAATCTGACATTAAATAGACCGATTTTGTGTGTGTGTGTGTGTGTGTGTGTATTAGTTTTATCTGACCCCTGGTGACAAAGCAAAATTGATAATGCTTTGAAAATAGCAGTTTTAGTACATGTTGGTGTTTTTTTAAACAACAACAACAACAACAAGAAAAACACTTTTATGAAATTGATACACTTGCACTGTATAATTTTTTCTTTTTGAACACAGAGTATTGACATACTGATGTTTGTGGATTCACATCATTGTTTATGTTTATGTTTATTAAATTTGTTCATTTTTTTACAAAAGAAACAATACAAGACAATCTCATAAATGATAGTGTACAAAATGTAAAAAAATGAAAGGTAGCAGAAAGAAGAATAAATCTTATTATATCTGCCCCTTACTTCCAACAATCAGATTAAACAACAATAATCAACCATGTAAACAATAATAATCTTCAACCAACTTTTTCCAACAATCAGATTAAACAATAATAATCTTCAACCAACAGTACAAAATGACTAACTCTTTCTAATTTTCTAACTAATACAATACACATTACGCTATTTCATATATTTTTTTTAACACATTTGTTTTGATCATTTTTTTAAATGTAAACATTGACTTGGCATTTTTAACTACATTCTCCAAGCCATTCCATAATCTAATTCCCTGGATTGAGGTAGAACGTCCCTTCAAACTGGTTCTGAATTGTGGTTTTACAAACAACTCTGTCCCCTTAAGATTATAACAACTTTGTCTTTTAACAAAGTGCATTTGGATATTTAAAGGTAATGCATTATTTTGAGCTCTATACATAACTGATAAAATATTATAGTCTACCAAATCATGGAACTTCAATAACTTTAGTTGATAAAATAATGTACTTGATGGATGACGGTAATGCTTTCTAGTGATAATTCTTACAGCTCTTTTCTGTAATACAAAAATAGGCTTTGTGATTGTTTTACACGCATTCCCCCAAACATCAATACAATAGATTAAGTGTGGAACAATGATTGTGTTATACAACAAATACAGAGCTTTATCATTCAATAGGTCTCTGACTTTGTACAGTACTGCAATCGATTTAGCTATTTTTATTCTTACAGAATTTATGTGTTGTTTCCATGTCAGTTTGTCATCAATGATAACACCCAAAAACTTCACCTCACTCACTCTACAAATCTCAACATCCTCAATTTTGAGTGGAACATCAACAGTTTTCTTTTTATTACTGAATATCATGTAATTAGTTTTTTCTAGATTTAATGATAATTTATTTATTTTAAACCAAGTTTGTATCTTGACAAATTCTGTCTTTATCAATTCCAACATTTGTTCTATATCTTCACCTAAACAGAAAAAAGTGGTATCATCAGCAAAAAGTACACATTTAAGGAGTCCTGACACATTTACCAAGTCATTCACATATAAAATAAAAAGCTTTGGTCCAAGTACAGAGCCTTGGGGAACTCCACATGTGATATTACAGAGGTCAGATCTTACATCATTTATTTGTACAAATTGTTTCCTATCTTTTAAGTAGCTAGATACCCACTGTAATGCTGGTCCTCTAATACCATATTTGTTCAGTTTTTCTAGGAGAATGGTGTGATCAATAGTATCGAATGCTTTTTTTAAATCAACAAAAATACTGATACAATATTGTTTTTGATCGACAGCAGTAGTTATTTGTTCCATTAATTCCATGAGAGCCATTGATGTAGAGTTTTTTTATCTAAACCCATACTGACTGTTGCTTAGAATATTTTGTTTATCTATAAATTGGTCTAGTCTGTTTACAAATAGTTTTTCAAGAATTTTTGAAAACTGTGGTAACAAGGATATAGGTCTATAATTGTTGAATACACATTTATCACCATTTTTAAAAAGAGGAACGACCTTAGCTACTTTCATATTATCTGGAAATATTCCTGTTGAAAATGATAAATTACATATACTGTATATGTAAAAGAGTTGTGGCCGCAAGGTTGTTGGTGCCTGTCGTGGTGGCAACCCTAGAACCCGGTGGTGGACACCGGCGGTGAGGGATGCTGTCAGGCTGAAAAAGGAGTCCTATTGGGCCTTTTTGGCCTGTGGGACCCCGGAAGCAGCAGATAGATACCGGCAGTCCAAGCGGCATGCGGCTCGGGTGGTTGCTGAGGCAAAAACTCGGGCGTGGGAGGAGTTCGGAGAGGCCATGGAGAATGACTTCCGTACGGCTTCGAGGCGATTCTGGTCCACCATCCGACGTCTCAGGGGGGGAAAGCGGTACGCGACCAACACCATTTATGGTGGGGATGGCGTGCTGTTGACCTCAACTCGGGATGTTGTGAGTCGGTGGGCGGAGTACTTCGAAGACCTCCTCAATCCTACTGGCACGTCTTCCACTGAGGAAGCGGAGCCTGGGGACTTTGGGTCGGGCTCTCCAATCTCTGGTGCTGAGGTCGCCGAGGTGGTTAAAAAGCTCCGCGGTGGCAAGGCTCCGGGGGTGGATGAGATTCGTCCTGAGTTCCTTAGGGCTCTGGATGTTGTGGGGTTGTGTTGGCTTACGCGACTCTGCAATATCGCGTGGACATCGGGGGCAGTTCCCTTGGATTGGCAGACTGGGGTGGTGGTTCCCCTATTCAAAAAGGGGGACCGTAGGGTGTGTTCCAACTATAGGGGGATCACACTCTTAAGCCTCCCTGGTAAGGTCTATTCAGGGGTTCTGGAGAGGAGGGTCCGTCGGATAGTCGAACCTCGGATTCAGGAGGAGCAGTGTGGTTTTCGTCCTGGTCGTGGAACACTAGACCAGCTCTACACCCTCAACAGGGTCCTGGAGGGTGCGTGGGAGTTTGCCCAACCAGTTTACATGTGCTTTGTGGACTTGGAAAAGGCATTCGACCGCGTCCCTCGGGGGCTTCTGTGGGGGGTACTCCGGGAGTATGGGGTACCGGGCCCTTTGATACGGGCTGTTGGGTCCCTGTACGACCGGTGTCAGAGCTTGGTCCGCATCGCTGGCAGTAAGTCAGGCTCGTTCCCTGTGAGAGTTGGACTCCGCCAAGGTTGCCCTTTGTCACCGATTCTGTTCATAACTTTTATGGACAGAATTTCTAGGCGCAGCCAAGGTGTTGAGAGGATCCGTTTTGGTGGCCTTAGAATCGCTTCTCTGTTTTTTGCAGATGATGTGGTCCTATTGGCTTCATCAGTTCGTGATCTACAGCTTTCACTGGAGCGGTTTGCAGCTGAATGTGATGCAGCCGGGATGAGGATCAGTTCCTCCAAATCCGAGGCCATGGTCTTGAGCCGGAAAAGGGTAGCATGCCCTCTCCGGGTCGGGGAGGAGGTCCTGCCCCAAGTGGAGGAGTTTAAGTATCTCGGGATCTTGTTCACGAATGAGGGAAAACTGGAGCGTGAGATCGATAGGCGGATAGGTGCAGCGTCCGCAGTGAAGCGGGCGCTGTACCGGTCTGTCGTGGTGAAGAGAGAGCTGAGTCAAAAGGCAAAGCTCTCAATTTACCGATCGATCTACGTTCCCACCCTCATCTATGGTCATGAGCTCTGGGTTATGACCGAAAGAACGAGATCTCGGATACAAGCGGCTGAAATGAGTTTTCTCCGCAGGGTGTCTGGACTCTCCCTTAGAGATAGGGTGAGAAGCTCAGTCATCCGGGAGGGACTCGGAGTAGAGCCGCTGCTTCTCCACATCGAGAGGAGCCAGTTGAGGTGGCTCGGGCATCTGGTTAGGATGCCTCCTGGACGCCTCCCTGGTGAGGTGTTCCGGGCATGTCCCACCGGGAGGAGACCCAGAGGAAGACCCAGGACACGCTGGAGGGACTATGTTTCTCGGCTGGCCTGGGAACGCCTTGGGATTCCCCCAGAGGAGCTGCTCCAAGTGGCTGGGGAGAGGGAAGTCTGGGCCTCCCTACTTAGGCTGCTACCCCCGCGACCCGACCCCGGATAAGCGGACGAAAATGGATGGATGGATGGATGATGTAAACGGCTCAATAACATGGCTCATTATGTCCTTTACAAACATCATATCCATGTCCACCCAGTCTTTCGATCTCTTGTCTGTAAGATGTTTTACTACATTCATTATTTCCTCTTTGTTAGTTCCATTTAGAAAAATACTATTTGCACAACCTGTAATTGAGTGGATCACATTTTTATCTACTTTTGGTATCTTAGCTGCAAGGCTTGATCCAACATTCACAAAATATTGATTAAATCCATTTACAATTTCATTTTCATCATGAATTTCATCGTTGTCTTTTACAAAATATTTTGAAATACCAGTTTTTGCTTTATGATTCTTCAGGACACTATTCATTACTCGCCATGTTGCTTTCATATCACCATTACTTTTATCTAATAATTTACTATAATATTCTTTCTTATGTTTCCTTATAATCCCTACTAATTTATTTTTATACTTTTTATATTTTTCTTCAGCGCTCTGACTTCGCAATTTCAAGAAACATGAATACAAATAATTCTTTTTTTTACAAGCATTTCTCAACCCTTTTGTCATCCATGGTTGATCAATCGTATTTCTCTTTGTGTAATTTGTTTGCACACAATTCTTTTCATACAGAGCTTCCAAGATATTCATAAACTCATCATATGCTCTGTTCGCATCATCAACATACACATCATTCCAGTCTTGTTTATCTAGATCCTCTTTCAATTTTTCCAAAACTTTTTTTGACGTGTTTATGATCTTTTTCTTCATTGTGACTGCTTTTGTGATGCTTTGATCATTTTTATAGATTGTGAAAACTGGTAAATGATCACTTAAGTCGGTCGTTAAGATACCACCTATCACGTCCCCATTTGTTATATTTGTGAAAATATTATCAATTATTGTGGCACTATGAGTTGTAATTCTTGTTGGCTTTGATATCACTGGATACATATTTAAACTGTACATTGAGTTTATAAATGTGCTTATGTTATTTGAATCTGTTTTATTTCCCATATCAATGTTAAAGTCTCCACACAAAAAAACATTTTTATTAAAACTCTTCTCCATTAGCTCCAAGATTTTATCCGTGAATATTTCTATATTTGCTCCTGGTGATCTATATACACAACTTATTATTATGTTTTTATCGTTTTTGTTTATTATTTCTATTGTTATCATTTCCATAATATTATCAACTATTATTGACATTTCACTATTTAATTTACATTTTATTTCATTATTGACAAACAGAGCGACTCCACCACCTCTTTTATTATTTCTGTTCATATGATATAATTCATACCCCTCGATGTGAATATTACTTGTGTTATCATCATTGAGCCATGTCTCTGACAGCGCTATTATTGTAAAAGTTCTATTTAACTGTTTTAAGTAATCTGTTATTTTGGATATGTTTGCATTTATACTTCTGCTATTAAAGTGAATAATAGAGAGAACTCCATTTGATATATTGATGTCATTAAACTGCTCTTCATTATAATATTCGCTATCTTTTATTACAGGGAAAAAATTTGCATCAATCACATTTTCAACATTATATATTTTAGGTTCTGAGTCTTCGTATGTTGTCATGTTCTAATGTATTTGTTCATTTCACTGTATATTTTATCCATTTGTAATTTTTCATCTCCTGTGTTCATCCAGATCCGTCAGCTCTTTTATCATTTTAGGCTGAGACTCTTCCTTTGTTTTGATAAAGATGTATCCATTTCTTGTCCATGTTGATGCTATTTTGTTTTTTAACCACCTTGCTTCCTTTGCAATTTTTCCATTTTTTTTGGTAAGATGTTCATTTATGTAAACGTTTGATCCCTTCAGATTTCTTCTATTTTGCATAACATAGTTTTTTGTATACCTGCTAATGAACTTGACGACTACTGACGGTTTGAATCTTGGTGAATTACTGGGCAGGGTGTGACAGAACGAAATGTCCCCATAGTTTATGTTAATGTTCATGTCCTGTAAGAAAGTAACTACATGTTCCTCCAGAGTCTCTTGTTCTTCCTGAGATGCATTCTCAGTTGGGTCTTTGTTGGTAAGAGTTCTTGCATATGTCTGACACTTACTAACATCAAGTCCTGAGATCACCACGTTGTCTTGCTTTGTGTATTGTTCTAAGTCCTCTATTTTTGTTCTAGTTCAGCAATTTTATTGTCTTTCTGAGTGAAAACTAATCTGAAAGCTTTTCGCTCTTAATCGTTTCACATGAAACTTAGTCGTAGATGTTTTAAATTCACACACAGAAACTCACACAGCTCTTAGATTTATGTCTGTTTTTATTTATAAGAGCAGTTGCAACACAAACAGATCACAGCCTGTTGATTTACATCTAAATATGATCATATTAATAATAATAATCTTTTCTGGTGGGATGAAGTATTATCTCACTGATTAGTCACTGATTGATTATAAACAAGTAATATAATACCGGTTTCAGAATTACCACAGTTTGGAAAATATTATTAAAGCTGACTACACTGATGAGCTAATAGCTACTCAGAGCATGATCACATTAAATTCTTGTCTTTTTTAAAAACAACTTACAGTAATCCAAAAATAATCTTTAGCGATTTGTCCAAACACCAATTCATAAAGCTTTCATTTGACATAAACCATCAGTTTGGCATCACCCAAGTATTTCCATAGAACCATGTGGTTATTTGCACATGCTAATAGAAGCAACAGCTAGCTGTAGCATTTCTGGTTCAGTCTGAGACACTTGCAGCAGTAGTATTTCTGCAGGAATAACAATAATGCAAAATTAACATTGATGACTGTCTTTGGACCAGGCTTTAGCTCAGTTTGATGAGAATTAAACTTTTTTTTTAACTGAAGTTGCTCAAAGAGCCACCTAAAACAGGTAAGATGTTTATTGTTCACTTAAAAAGGTAACCTCAGTTAATTCAACCTTGTTTTAAAATTTCCTACAACAGAGGAAGGTTGTCTCTTTTTGACTCATGTTTGGTTTAAATGCCTCAGTTTTGTAAATCAGTACAGTTTGCCAACAAATTCATCATTTCTGCAGCCATCTCCAGATATGAACAATCCACATACTTTTCATAGACGGTCACCAACTGGGTGACTCATTCATACATTGTTGGTTTGACTTCTAATCCAGTTTTACTCCACGGACAGATGCCACTAAATTCTTACTAAAAACAAAACCCAACCCAACCATGAATTTTTATTTTCTCATATTAAATTTCATATAAATACCAAACATCCATCCATGTAATCATCCATCTAACATCCATCCACCATCCATCATCCAATTATCCATCCATCCATCATCCATTTATCTATCCATTCATTCATCCATATGTTTTTTTCTGTTTGTTTGTTGTTGTTTTCTTTCTAAAGTCAGGTCTTGGTGGCAGCAGCTTGAGCAGGGAGGCCCAGACATCTGTTTCCACAGCCACCTCTTCCAGCTCTTCAGGGAGTTTGTTAGGCCAACAGAGAGACAATTCTCTCCAGTGTGTCCTGGCTCTTCCCTGGGGCCCAGTTGGACATGCCTGAAAAAACTTCCCTAGAAAGGCATCCAGGGGGGCATCCTTACCAGTTGCTCAAACCTCCTCAATTGGCTCCTTTCGATGTGGAGGAGGAGCAGCGGTTCTACTCCGAGTCTGTCCTGACAACTGAACTTCTCACCCTGCCTCTAAGGGAGAGTCCTGCGGAGGAAACTCGTTTCAACCACCTGTATTCACAATCTCATTGTTTTGGTCACTATGATTCATAGTCATAGGTGAGGGTAGAGACATAGACATGCCAGTAAACCGAACTTCGCCTTGAAACTCAGCTTCTTCACCACAATGGACCAGCACAGAGTTCCCTTATCAGTCAGTCCACTGTGGTGCAACATAGGATATATGGGAATTGCGCCCTCGTGCGGTTCACCTGAAGCAATACAATCACGCCTTTTAAGGCAAGTGAGCGTCAGCGTCACCAGGGGGCCCCGCCCCCCTTGTATAAAAGACGGTGACGCCTCACGTTCTGTCTCTTTTTGCACTTCGCCTCGCTTCACACCTGAACTTCGCAGGACACCGTCTCGAGTGACTGAACCACCCGACCAGGAGGTGAGCGTGCTCCCTACCGAGGACGTCACTGAAGACTTCCCTGCGAGCACTTCGTTTAGCGAACGCTAACTAAGTGCCGTCAACGTTTTTAACATCGGCTAAACATCCATCTCTGCTGTTTCGTCGCCCAGTTTAGCAGGACGCTAACTGCGCCACGCACCTACCTGTTAGCTAACGGAGCTAACGGCTAGCCCATACGAACAGCACAGCAAGAGGATTTCCTGACGAATCCTGTTTAGCTTTCGATAACTGGCTTCAACTCGACAAACCCTGTTTAGCTTTCGCTAACTGGCTTCCACTCGACGCCTTTTCTCGACCATGGCTCTTGAGAAAGGCAAAAGGAAATCGAAGAACTCCAACAAGGCAAGCAGCAGACCAGCGAGCCCTGGCTCTCGACCTTGCCCCAGCGCATGGGCTATTTCATTTCGTCGTCGGACACACACAACGCCTGCCCGATATGCCTGGGAATGGTCCACGCCAAGACAGCTTTGGAATCCTCTGAGTCATGTTCTCACTGCAGCCAGCTGCACGACACAATTCGACAGAGACGCGTGGACTTCGTGGCTAAGGCCATGGGCAGTTCCACGGCGGCAAGGGACCCGCTCCTCTCAGAGACTCTCACGCCTAGAGCGGAGCTGGAAGCGGACAAGATGGAGGACAGCGGAGCGTTAAGCTGGGGCGACACAATGGATCTTCAAAACCCCGACGGGGACACGAGGACCTATTTCGACACGAGAGACATGCTGCAAGCTGACGAACTGTCGCTTACAGCCTCCGGTGAGATAACGGACGACGAGGTGGACAACGAGGAGGAGGGAGGCGCCAAAGACTTCTCCTAGGGAACCGCAGCAGTACAAGCGGAGTCGGATGGGTCCACTCCTGCTTTGTTCGAGCTGTGCCGCAGAGCTGCAGAGGCGCTTAAGGTAACTTGGCCAGAACCCCCTCCTCGACAACAGTTAACGAGGTTGGCGGGGAACTATTTCTTTGCCAAGCAACAGGCCGCTGTGAGACACAGGATGCCTGTCTTTCCTGACTTTTTGACGGAGCTAACACGCTCATGGACAGAACCGAGAGCACCCTTGACACTGCCACTCTCCCAGTTCCTGGACATCGAGGGCATGGAGTCAGTGGGCCTGGCCCACATCCCGCAGATGGACGAGACTTTGGCCGCACACTTGGCCCCAAAGACTTTGAGCTCGAAGCCCACACCGCGCAACAAGCCTTTCCGCGTGTCAGCTCTTCAACTTGAAAAGAGCTACCGCGCTCAAGGCCTCGCGGCTCGCGTCCTCAACACCGCCTCCATGCTGCAGGCTTATAAGGCCGAGAAGCTACAGGAGCTGCAGCAGACCACGTCAAAGAAAAAGGCGGCTGAGATCTTGGATGAAGCAGGCAGAGCAGCAGACTTCATCCTCCACCTCACCGGAACAGCAGCCATCGCCCAAGGGAAGTGTATTGCTGAAACGGTGATTACATAACGCCATTTATGGCTAACTTTGACTGATCTCCCTGAGAGCCAGCGTTCCTCGTTCCTCCACCACGCCATAGAGCCATCAGGCCTGTTCGGCGGGGCCCTGGAGAGGATCCAGAGCAGATGCGTTAATGGAGAGGACGCTGGCGTGATGTTCGCCGCTTCTCCACGCTGAAAAGTTGTTTTACTGTTGCTATTTTTAATTTTTGGACGTTTATCTGGACTTTTGTTCAGTGGTTTTTTAATTTTTTATCAAGGACTTTACGGACAGCTTGGTTAGTACTTCCTAACCGGAATATTGGGCTGTCTGTCTCCTGTCAAACTCCAGCACAAACCTTGCACAAACTTTGCTTGGAGAACTACGTGGCTGCAGTTTTTTGTTTTGCTTACCTGCTGCTTCTGTCAACCTCCTGTGTGGTCTGGACCGTTCTGGACTTTCTCCTGTGCTCCTCTTCGAGTCATGCTCATTCAAGTTACATCTCACTGCTTCTTGGTTATTTCTCTCGGAGCCGTGGGTCTGCTGTTAGCGGCTAGCTCTGTGCTAGCTTCCCCCGGTTTGGCTGGCGTGATGTTGACCTACTCCGCTTCGCAGCTGCTTGGACTTAACAACTGCTCCATTCCATCTTCTGTTTCCATCATCAAACAACTGGGACTTCTGCGTAGACCTCGTTACATCCATAGAGGCTCTCGAAAGAAATCTGTTTATTCTCGCTCTGAATTGATTCCGTCCGGGAGACGTGTCGCACCTCAACTACGTCATCAGAACGCTGCGTCTGTAGTCCCTTGTAGTCCGCAGCGCACGAGGTGGCAAGGAAAACGTGGAGTGGATTTCAGTCTGCTTAAACCGGTTCAAAAAGCTCCTACACCAACTAGCATTAAAATAGAACTTTTCAATGTACAATCACTATCCAATAAATCATGTCTAATTCATGATCACATCCTGGAGAAAAACTTGGACTTCATGTGCCTCACAGAAACCTGGCATCAACCAGACGTGTTCAGTTCTCTGAATGAAGCTTGTCCATCTGGATACAGTTATCTGCAGAGAGCCCGCAGCACTGGCCGCGGTGGTGGTCTGGCTGTAATTTACCGCAGTAATTTAAAATTGTCACATCTGTCTTCTCATAATTTTTCTTCTTTTGAATGTTTGGCCTTCAACTTCAAAGCCCCACTCCTGATGAACGTTATATTGATTTATAGACCTCCCAAACCACATGTTTCATTTAACTCAGAAATACATGACCTCCTCACTTTTTTCTGCACCTCCCCTGTAAAAACTATTTTTCTTGGCGATCTAAATATCCACATGGACAATTCCTCTTCCTCTCTGGCTACAGATTTGAAGTCTCTTTTGGAATCTCTCAACCTCACCCAACATGTGGACGCCCCTACGCACAACAGGGGGCATACTCTGGATTTGGTGATTACAGACACTGTACTTAATAACTTGTCTGTATATGACCTGGGTGTCTCAGACCACAGGGTCATCTCCCTGGAAGTGCCTTCAACTTCGCCTGCTTCTAACCCAAAACGACCTATCCAGTTCCGTGACTATAAAAACATTTCCCCTGAGGTTTTGTCTGCTGATCTTCACACCCTGACCGCTGTCAATCACTCATCTGCAGATGACTCTGTGGATTATTACAACCAATCTCTCCAGGAGCTTCTGGACCTACATGCTCCCCTGAAGTCAAGACTGGTGTCTTTCTCCCGTTCAGCCCCCTGGTACACTGATGAGCTGCGCAGGATGAAGGCAACTGGCCGTGCTATTGAGAGACGTGTAAAATCATCTGGTCTCTCTGTGCACAAGCAAGCGTACAAAGAACATCAGAAAGCGTACGCCTATTCGCTTAAAGAAGCACGCTCCAAATATTATTCCAACATCATCAACACCTGCCCTGGAAACTCTAAACAGCTCTTCTCCACAATAACTCATCTGCTTAATCCCATTAAACAAACTCATGAGGACTCTGTTCAAAAATGCAACCTGTTCCTCTCATCATTTAAAAACAAAGTTGACACTATCAGATCTCAGCTCCACAACCTCCCTGATCTTAGTGTACCATCTACCCGTCTGCTTTCTGGGACCCTGAGCAGCTTTGATGAAGTCGTTCAGAGTGAGGTAGAGACCATCCTCAAGAAAATGAAGCCTTCATCCTGCGCCCTGGATCCCTTCCCCTCGTCTCTCATAAAATCCAATCACTCTGCAATAAGCCCATTAATCACACAAATAATAAACAAGTCTCTACAATCTGGTCATGTTCCATTGCCTCTAAAAACTGCCATCATTAGGCCTCTTCTGAAAAAATCTAATTTGGATCCCGACATTTTTTCTAATTACCGCCCAATTTCCCACCTCCCATTTCTGTCCAAAGTGCTGGAGAAAGCAGTTGCTGCTCAGCTGCAGGACCA
>JBBPBX010006341.1:26497-68821 GCA_038048925.1 Garcialebias charrua
CGCAGTTGATCCTCGCTATGAGACATCCATCACGTCAACACTTCAGCTAAAAAGTTCAGCTCTTTATGAAAAAACTAAAACTGATGCATCAGGGTAAAACTGATGTTGTCAACAAGTCCTGGAGCAGATTAAAGCCTTGCCCTGATCATGATGATGATGATGAGTGAGAGATTCAACCGTTCAAGAGGTGTAGTTCTTTTATTATTATTATTATTATTATTATTATTATTATTATTATTATTATTATTATTATTATTATTATTATTATTATTAGGGATGCACAGATACCAGTATCGGGTATCGGTCCTATACAAGTGAACACATTTCAGGTTCAGATCAGGAAGGCCTTTCCTCACAATCAGCCCCTTCCAGATGACTTTTTCATTGCCCACATGAGCACTGAAGTCACCCCATAGAACGAGGGAATCGCAGTTGGAACCCCTTCCAGGACATCATCAAGACTTCACAAAGGTTGGGAAATCTGAACTAATGTTTAGTGTATAAGCACAAACAACAGTCAGAGCATTCTCTCGTGCAGTCCAAAGCCACAGAGAAGCAACCCTTTCATTCATCTGGGAAAACTCCCAACACCAAGGAATTCAGCTGGGGGCTTGTGAGTATTCCAACACCTGCCCTACGCCTCTCTCCCTGGGCAACTCCGGAGTAGGAGAGAGTTCTGTCTCTCTCCAGGAGTTGGGTTCCAGAGCTCAAGTTGTGCGTAGAGGTGAGCCCAACTGAATCTAGTTGGTACCGCTCAACATCACACACAATCTTCAGCTCTCTACTCGTCAGTGATGTGACGTTCTGTTTCTCTAGTGGACGAAACAGGATCAACTTTCAGGGAAGAGTCGCCATGAACGACATGAATCTGATGTCTAACTTTGAGAAAGTAAGACAATATGTATACACTTTGAGTAGAGACAGGTGAGAAGCTGCTGATTATTAACAGGTGAACTCGGTCAAGTCGTCTGAGAAGCTGAGGGAAACGCTGGATGAGAAACTGGGAGACATCTCACAGAATTAGATTACAAACACACCAGAATACACTCTTTTAGTCCATTTCTTTATTGTCTTATCCACATTTTTGCTTTGTTTAGCTTGGTTGTGATTTAATTTTATTCCTTGCCATTCTTCACTCTTGTTTCCTTAATTTTCCCTCCAGGGTTTAGTTTTTGATATCTGAATCTGATTACAAATAAACCACAAACCAGATAAAACGGTACAATACTCCTCAGACACACATCATTTTCACACAACTGTTGATGCATCTGGTCTTTGCCTTTTCCTGCTTTCTTATTCAAAGGGTTTTCAGAGAGTGAGAGACAGGTACATATAGACCGTTTAATGGGCTGATAATTGCAACTTTAAAAAACATTTTAGTTGGCCATGTTTTATACATTCTTAATAGATTACAAAGTAGGACGATGAAGATTTAATAGCATGCTGTAGCCCACAACTTAGTTTTTAAAACAGTCCAAAAACATGACGTTAGGCTGATTTCAGGCCCAGGTCTCCTTTGCAAAATAGATCTGTGATCGCAGTATGATTTGCCTGGGTAAAAAAAAGATAAATAAATAAAATGTAAAAGTGTTTTTCTATATTTTTAAAGTGTCCAAATAGTAATTGGCTTGTTTATTAAAGTTTTATTTTTAACATTTTTGTGAACTGTAAATACATTTTGGCCAGAATAGAATAAAAAAGTTAATGTGTGTTGGCCATCAGCTGCCCTGATTTCTAAAGATAAGTACCGGTACTGTATCAATGTTGGCCGTAGAGAAAAACGACCCTGTCGTAACCATTATATAATTTTTTTTGTTGATATTTGCTCTTTATACGCCTTATACAATTTCTACTTTAAATCAATGGTACTTTGTCAACTTAGAATACTTTGTATTACAAAACTAGTAATAAAACTATTTACCAAAGTTACAACAGGTAGTCCCCGAGTTACGACGGAGTTCCGTTCCTACGCCCGTTCGTAACACGGATTTCGACGTAAGTCGGAAAATACGTTCAAACTGCACCTTATACAATACTGTATTTTACCAAGCATTTGGCCTATCCTAACACAGTACCCTACATAATTGTNATGGAGCTCGGCCGGGCACAGCCCGAAGAGGAGACGTGGGTCCCCCTTCCCATGGGCTCACCACCTGTGGGAGGGGCCAAAGGGGTCGGGTGCATTGTGGAATGGGTGGTGGCCGAGGGCGGGGACCCTGGCGGTCTGATCCTCGGCTACAGAAGCTGGCCATTGGGACATGGAATGTCACCTCTCTGGTGGGGAAGGAGCCTGAGCTAGTGTGTGAGGTTGAGAGGTTCCGGCTAGAAATAGTCGGACTCACCTCAACGCATGGCTCTGGCTCTGGAACCAGTTTCCTTGAGAGGGGTTGGACACTCTTCCACTCTGGAGTTGCCCCTGGTGAGAGGCGCCGAGCAGGAGTGGGCATACTTGTTGCCCCCCATCTTGGTGCCTGTACGTTGGGGTTCACCCCGGTGAACGAGAGGGTAGCCTCCCTTCGCCTACGTGTGGGGGGACGGGCTCTGACTGTTGTTTGTGCCTATGCGCCAAACGGCAGCGCAGATTACCCACCCTTTTTGGAGTCCTTGGAGGGGGTATTGGAGGGTGCGCCTCCTGGGGACTCCCTTGTTCTGCTGGGGGACTTCAACGCTCACGTGGGCAATGACAGTGAGACCTGGAGGGGTGTGGTTGGGAGGAACGGCCCCCCTGATCTGAACCCGAGTGGTGTTCTGTTGTTGGACTTCTGTGCTCGTCATGGATTGTCCATAACGAACACCATGTTCAGGCATAAGGGTGTCCATATGTGCTCTTGGCACCAGGACACCCTAGGTCGCAGTTCGATGATCGACTTTGTTGTCGTCTCATCTGATCTGCGGCCGCATGTCCTGGACACTCGGGTGAAGAGAGGGGCGGAGCTGTCAACTGACCACTACCTGGTGGTGAGTTGGCTCCGATGGTGGGGGAGGATGCCGGTCAGACCTGGCAGACCCAAACGTATTGTGAGGGTCTGCTGGGAACGTCTGGCAGAGTCTCCCGTAAGACGGAGCTTTAACTCCCACCTCCGGGAGAGCTTTGAACACGTTCCGAGGGAGGCGGGGGACATTGAGCCCGAGTGGGCCATGTTCCGCGCCTCTATTGTCGAGGTAGCTTATCGGAGTTGTGGCCGCAAGGTTGTTGGTGCCTGTCGTGGTGGCAATCCTCGAACCCGGTGGTGGACGCCAGCGGTGAGGGATGCTGTCAAGCTGAAGAAGGAGTCCTATTGGGCCTTTTTGGCCTGTGGGACCCCGGAAGCAGCAGATAGGTACCGGCAGTCCAAGCGGCATGCGGCTCGGGTGGTTGCTGAGGCAAAAACTCGGGCGTGGGAGGAGTTCGGAGAGGCCATGGAGAATGACTTCCGTACGGCTTCGAGGCGATTCTGGTCCACCATCCGGCGTCTCAGGGGGGGAAAGCGGTACGCGACCAACACCATTTATGGTGGGGATGGCGTGCTGTTGACCTCAACTCGGGATGTTGTGAGTCGGTGGGCGGAATACTTCGAAGACCTCCTCAATCCTACTGGCACGTCTTCCACTGAGGAAGCGGAGCCTGGGGACTTTGGGTCGGGCTCTCCAATCTCTGGTGCTGAGGTCGCCGAGGTGGTTAAAAAGCTCCGCGGTGGCAGGGCTCCGGGGGTGGATGAGATTCGTCCTGAGTTCCTTAGGGCTCTGGATGTTGTGGGGTTGTGTTGGCTTACGCGACTCTGCAATATCGCGTGGACATCGGGGGCAGTTCCCTTGGATTGGCAGACTGGGGTGGTGGTTCCCCTATTCAAAAAGGGTGTGTTCCAACTATAGGGGGATCACACTCTTAAGCCTCCCTGGTAAGGTCTATTCAGGGGTTCTGGAGAGGAGGGTCCGTCGGATAGTCGAACCTCGGATTCAGGAGGAGCAGTGTGGTTTTCGTCCTGGTCGTGGAACACTAGACCAGCTCTACACCCTCAACAGGGTCCTGGAGGGTGCGTGGGAGTTTGCCCAACCAGTTTACATGTGCTTTGTGGACTTGGAAAAGGCATTCGACCGCGTCCCTCGGGGGGTTCTGTGGGGGGTACTCCGGGAGTATGGGGTACCAGGCCCTTTGATATGGGCTGTTAGGTCCCTGTACGACCGGTGTCAGAGCTTGGTCCGCATCGCTGGCAGTAAGTCAGGCTCGTTTCCGGTGAGAGTTGGACTCCGCCAAGGTTGCCCTTTGTCACCGATTCTGTTCATAACTTTTATGGACAGAATTTCTAGGCGCAGCCAAGGTGTTGAGAGGATCCGTTTTGGTGGCCTTAGAATCTCTTCTCTGTTTTTTGCAGATGATGTGGTCCTATTGGCTTCATCAGTTCGTGATCTACAGCTTTCGCTGGAGCGGTTTGCAGCTGAATGTGATGCGGCCGGGATGAGGATCAGTTCCTCCAAATCCGAGGCCATGGTCTTGAGCCGGAAAAGGGTAGCATGCCTTCTCCAGGTCGGGGAGGAGGTCCTTCCCCAAGTGGAGGAGTTTAAGTATCTCGGGGTCTTGTTCACGAATGAGGGAAAACTGGAGCGTGAGATCGATAGGCGGATAGGTGCAGCGTCCGCAGTGAAGCGGGCGCTGTACCGGTCTGTCGTGGTGAAGAGAGAGCTGAGTCAAAAGGCAAAGCTCTCAATTTACCGATCGATCTACGTTCCTACCCTCATCTATGGTCATGAGCTCTGGGTTATGACCGAAAGAACGAGATCTCGGATACAAGCGGCTGAAATGAGTTTTCTCCGCAGGGTGTCTGGACTCTCCCTTAGAGATAGGGTGAGAAGCTCAGTCATCCGGGAGGGACTCGGAGTAGAGCCGCTGCTTCTCCACATCGAGAGGAGCCAGTTGAGGTGGCTCGGGCATCTGGTTAGGATGCCTCCTGGACGCCTCCCTGGTGAGGTGTTCCGGGCATGTCCCACCGGGAGGAGACCCAGAGGAAGACCCAGGACACGCTGGAGGGACTATGTTTCTCGGCTGGCCTGGGAACGCCTTGGGATTCCCCCAGAGGAGCTGCTCCAAGTGGCTGGGGAGAGGGAAGTCTGGGCCTCCCTACTTAGGCTGCTACCCCCGCGACCCGACCCCGGATAAGCGGAAGAAAATGGATGGATAGATGGAGTGTTTTTCTATATTTTTAAAGTGTCCAAATAGTAATTGGCTTGTTTATTAAAGTTTTATTTTTAACATTTTTGTGAACTGTAAATACATTTTGGCCAGAATAGAATAAAAAAGTTAATGTGTGTTGGCCATCAGCTGCCCTGATTTCTAAAGATAATTATCTATGTTGGCCGTAGAGAAAAAAGACACTGTCGTAACCATTCTATCATTTTTTTGGGTGATATTTGCTCTTATACGATTTCTACTTTAAAACAATGGTACTTTGTCAACTTAGAGTATTACAAAACTAGTAATAAAATTAGTTACCAAATTACTAATAGTAACTAATAGTTACTATTTGGATTTTTAGAAGAAAGTTGGTGTGTTTTTTAAGTTTTGGAAGTAACTTCAAAATTTCTTCAGAAATTGTCTAGTTCAATCCTTGGACAGAAGAGTTTCCAAAATGTATATATTTTTTCACTATCTGTACAGATAAGATATTTTAGCCATTTAAAAAAAAATCTTGTTTCCAAACTTCACGTAGGCACAAACGCACTACATCATAATTAATGTTGTTGAGGAAGTATGCCTCTGAATACAACCACAAACTAGTGTTTATTAAGAAGAATAAATCATCTGGGAGCTGTGGTACAAAAGCCGTTCTAAAATCAACAAAGCTGACTTCCCAAAGGGACAAAATGAACTTTCTTACAGAATTTAAGTGTTTTATAATTCTTTATATAGTTTATCTCATGGTTAACACACATAATAAACCAAAGCTGGTACATTCTGATGAGTCTGCCTGTTCCTGAAGAAAACAAATTAAAACAAGATATGCATCATATAGTATTTATATGTTTAAATGATAAATAGGCCCATTGAATCATGTCAGACAAAACTAAAGTGAAACACAAAAGTCAGAGTCAGAGTCAGAGTCAGAGAGAATTTATTGTCATTTGCACCGCATGTAGTACATGTGTTGAAAACGAGATTATGTACACAGGGTCCCAGTTACATCCAACAACAAATGCAAGAGAAATACAATAATAACATCTAGGATTAACTAAGAGAGACATCACATCAGCTAGTAATACACTAAGCCCTAATGTAGTAGAAAAACATCATTATAAACAGCAGCACGAACATGAGCAGATGGTCACAGATGAACGCAGCAACAAGAAACAGATCAGTACAGTATCAGTATGATGTGACATTTTGCAGTGTTTATTCTTATTATTTATTTATTCATGAGTCTGACAGCCTCAGGGTAGAAGCTGTTTCTCAGTCTAGTGGTTCTACATTTGATGCTCCTCAACCTCCGTCCCGAGGGGAGTGGTGCAAAGAGTGAGTGTGCTGGGTGAGTGAGGTCTTTCATGATGCAGGTGGCTCTTTTTCTGCATCTGGAGGTGTAAATGTCTGTGATGGTGGGGAGACTGACTCCCACAGACTTCTGTGCAGCCTTCACCACTCTCTGCAGAGCTTTTCTCTCTGCAACTGTGCAGCCTCCATGCCACACGTTGATGCTGGAGCACAGGACGCTCTCCACTGCACACCTGTAGAACGAGGTGAGGACTGGGCTTCTCAGACCGGCTCGTCTCAGCCGTCTGAGGAAGTAGAGTCTCTGATGACCTTTCTTGATAATAATAATAATAATAATAATAATTGTCTAATCTTGTCATCTGCGTATGTTTCCCATACACAGACGAAATTCGTCTCTGCATTTAACCCAACCACCTACCAGGCGGTGCAGTGAGCAGCCATAGAAGGCGCTCGGGGAGCTGGAGAAATAGGTGTGCACTCATAGACACCCCAAGATGTGTAGTGGCCGGGACGCGAACCCGCGTCCTTCGGGTCCCAAGTCAAACGCCCTAACCACTACACCATCTTGGCTCCATCAGGCTGGTGGTGTTATTGCTCCAGCTGAGGTTATCATTCAAGTGTACACCCAGGTATTTGTAGCTGGAGACCACCTCCACCGCAGATCCACCTATATACAGTGGGGTGTGGGTGTGTTTGTTCCTTCTGAAAAGTATTCCATATAGAGAAGTAAGATTGCAACAATGACTAAAGCACATACTTGACAGTCATTTAGGGATGCTGTCTGTTCCCAGATCTCTGACATTTCATTTAGTCTTTAGTTTCTGTGAAAGTCAGAAAATTGCATGGCTTTGATCCCATCTGTTAAACTGTCTATTCAATAACAGGACAATTTAGTCTGGAGGGTTTAATCGTTATCACAGCTTTACATCAGAATATTGCTTCCTAGAACAAATTGTCTTTCTGTAGATGTGGTTTATTCAGGTAATGATGCTATTGTAAGCTTTGGTTCCATTAGATCTTGTAGTATAATATTTGCAGATATCAGCAGATATTAGATGCTGGTTAACTATCTCGGTATCAGATTGGTGTGTTGAGTATCAAACCACAGTGTTGGCAGCAATAAAAGGAAAATGTGATGCCTGTAATATTGTATGATAAAAATGTGCAAACATAACTAGATTAATTGCAGTTTTTTGTAATAAATCTTTAACAATAATAATAATAATAACACATCTTAAGATGATTAATTGTTATTATTTTCATTGAACTTTACAGAGTTACATTTTGGAACAAATACTGTATATTCCAGTTTTGCTTCCAATCATTGCACACACTACCCATATGATTCATGTGACATGCTGCCTGCACCAGGAATAAAAAATGAAGGATTTTATTTGGTGTAATGTTTCTGCAGTTAGGGGAGAAAATTAAAAAGCGGTGTTCTGATGACATCTTTACAAATGAAAATGTTACCTCTGGCTTTGGTGTGTGTGTGCTGTCATGGAGTACAAATCTAGAGAATGACAGGAAGTATGATGTCACTTTTCTTACACTCATTATAACGATGGCTGGGAGGGTAAAGTGGACGAATCTCATCAGCGAGTCTTACTTCATCTGCGTGTCCTTTTGTCCTCAGGCAAGTGTCAGACCTGGTGCTGATTGATCCCATTCCAGAGGACATTTTTGAGGAAGATCAGTGGATCGAGTACTGGTGAGTTCTTATTTAAGACTCCACAGTGAAAGAAAACCGTTAAGCAGGCCAAAAACTTCAGGAGCGATGCAGATGACCTGAAAGGGGAAACTTTTTGTTATAGGAGTAAGATTTAAAAGATGTTACATTTAAAGTGGAAAAGTCCATTTTGTCAGTCTTAACTGATGATTTTACTCCTTTAGACTTTAATGTTTAAACCATTTCATTATCTTTGTTGGGTTAGGTTCATGATCACAACTAACTGGATGAGGGAAGAGCAAAAGGTGGCAGTGGTCGAGACTGAGTAACAAAATGTGCAATAATTCTCCTTTAATCCTGCAGACAAGATGCACATCGAGTCATACGGTAGTCACTGTTAGAGCACATGATTCATTATTTAGTAATTATACGTGAGTGAAGTGTTGATAAGTGAAAGTTCAGTGGAGGCCTGTTGAAATAAATGTCATTTATGCAACATTAACTGTATTTTTAGTTGTTAGTGAGCACATCACGCTGGCGTAGTTGTTAAATACTTTCACCACTCAAGATGTTTTTGATCATGTGTATAATTTGGGAAACCATTAAAAGGTTTTAGATGTCATTGACAGCATAGCAGTGATGTTAAAATAAACCTCTTGAATACATCTTTGAATTTTTTTTGTTTTGTTTGTTTGTTACTGGATTTGCAATGGCACATTTTTTTCGTTAGCATTTGTTAAAGTATTTTTTTTAGCTGTGTGATGGACTGGCAACTTGCATGCTGTTGTCATGAAAAGTACAGGGTGTTCACAGTTTATTTGCCATATTGAGCAAATTTTCAAGAAAGATTTGGCAATTATTGATGCCTTTTCTGACAAAACCTGGGCTCAAACCTGCAATCTCAGAATTGCAGCATTGACCACTGAGCTACTGTAGCACCCCCCGCCATATTTTTAGTCTGTGTTTTTCCACATTCCTGTCTCGTCACTAATTAGACTTTAAATGATTATTTTTATTTGAACATACAGTACCAACAACTGTGACTGATTGAGCCACATAGTTCGTTTAAAAAATGTGCCCTTTTTTTTTTAGCAGCTTAGCAGTCTATCAAGTACCAATAAACATTTACAGTTTCAGTGACTGCTGAAGAAAAAAAACATTACTGCACCAATAATTATCTGTGTCACTCTTCTGGAAGGCTGTTCCTGTGCCAAATTAAGAACCACTGTGTGTTTTTGTGTGTCTGTTAATGGGTCTGCATAGTTTGGTGTGCTTTAAACGCCACTATGTCTAATCCAGTAAAGGTGCAATTGCAACTTTTTACAGGAAAGCACCAAGGTACTGTTACTTTTAGACACAACACATGTTTTGCTACATCATATTAATTAGAGCCTGACCGATATCTCGATGGGGGCCGATATTTTAGGCCGATATAGGCGTTTGGGGACCTATCAGTACTGTATCTGTAATTTTCTCATTATGCATTTTTTTTTTTTTTTTTTTTTTTTTTTCTTCTTTCGGCTTTTTTCCCTGCGTTAGGGGTCGCCACAGCGAACTGGTCGCACGAAGATTTGGCAGTTTTTACGCCGGATGCCCTTCCTGACACAACCACAGACCACCGAGCAACCACAGCCCTCTGTGTGGAGCAGAGAGCTGATATCTAGGGTTCCCGGGGGAGCAGATGGTGTGGGTTAAGGGCCTTGCTCAAGGGCCCAGAGTGGGGCAGATGAGGGTGGAGACAAGTGTGACCGCTTCACTTATCCCACCCACATCTTTGATGTTGTCGGTACCGGGGCTTGAACCGGCGACCTTCCGATCACAAGCGCACCTTCTTAACCTCTGCGCCACCACTCCCATCATTATGCGCCGATATAATCACTTCTAATTTTCACCCCTAACATGCTGGAAACCAACCGTAATTGTACAGTGTATCCAGCTGAGGGCGCATGAAAACGCCTTTCAAGTCATGGCCATTCACTTGTTTTACTTTCAGCGCAGCTGAAGCAAGGAGCAATACTCCGTCCATCCATCCTTCCATTATCTTCCTTTTGTTCTGAAGTCAGGTCTCAGGGGTAGCAGCTTCAGCAGGGAGGTCTAGACATCCCTCTCCACAACCACATCTTCCAGCTCTTCTGGGAGGATTTCAAGGATGTTCCCAGGCCAACCAAGAGACCTAGTCTCTCCAGCATGTCCTGGTTCTTCTCCGGTGTCTCCTCCCAGTCGGACATGCCCAAAGCAACTCCCTAAGGGGGCCCCCACGGAGCATCCTTACCAGATGCCCGAACCACCTCTACTGCTCCTCTTGATGTGGAGGGGCAGTGGTTCTACTCCGAGTCTCTCCTGATAACTGAACTTCTCACCCTGTCTCTAAGGGAGAGTCCAGCTACCCTGCAGAGAAAACTCATTTCAACTGCCTGTATCCACGATCTCATTCTTTTGGTCACTACCCAGAGCTCATGACCATAGGTGAGGGTAGGAATATAGACCGACAGGGAAACAGAGAGCTTTTTCTTACAGCTCAGCTCCCTCTTCACCACAACAGACTGGCACAGAGACCACAATACTGCAGACACTGCACCAATCCATCTGTCAATCTCACACTCCATTCTTCCCTCACTGTGAACAAAACCCCGAGATACTTGAACTCCTCCACGGGAGGCAGAACCTCACCTTCGACCTGAAGAGAGCAATCCACACTTTTTCAATGGAGCAATACTAGCATACGGTAGTTTGCTGAACAGAGCATGGTACATTTATTTTAACTGATCAGTAAAATAAATAAATAAATCAACAAATCTAACATAGAGGTAAAATATATCAGTGTTAGTAATGGTGTCCTCATGCATGCCCAAAAATCAAGGTAGATAAATCTAACAACATTATGTTAGGTTTTCTGGACTGATTCTTCTTGTTGAAACATTGTGTCTTTTATCCAAAATACTTCTTCAGTCTGCTTCACAGGGCTGAGTATATAGCCCCTTTCATAAGACGGCTCAGTCCGGGCCTGATGCGTGTTCAGTCCTCCAACGAGCATTCAGAAAAAACACAAAGGCGGATAGGCGAGTAAATTTTACTCGCCTCTGATGCGCCCCTGATCCGCGAGCAGAGGTAGTATCAGATCCGGACCCGAGCCGGGCAGACCCACTTGTGAATGCAACCCGCGGATCCGCGCTCAGAATATGATGATATCAGTGAGCGACCGCAGGATTAATCAACAAGCAGATTTATTAACAAGGGAATATTAAAAATGACACAAAACAGCAACTTGTAAAAGTTAGTTTCGCTCTTTTTTTCCCCTCTCTCTCTCTCTCTCTCTCTCTGAGCAGTGGAGGAGCTGTGTGTGCGCGCGCGCTGGAGGGAGACATCAGCTGTAGATTTATTAACAAGGAAATATTAAAAATGACACGAAACGACAACTTGTAAACGTCTGACGTCTGTCCCACAATAAATACGTTGCGGTCCGGTTCAGCTCAGCTGAGTTCTGCTCCACGCCTCTTTTGGATCCGCGCTGCAGGTTCATTTATGAACACGTTTATGTGAGCGGGACCTGCCCGCCTTCAACTGTGGTCTTATGAATGACCCGGGGAGGATTAAAGCCAGACTGGTCTGTGCGGCAATTGCGCGGATTTGACTTATGAAAGGGGCTTATATCACTCAGCCCTCTGTGAATAGCAAGCGGCCATTAGGGCACTAACGATCAGTCGTTTAGGCTGATGATCCTCCTTTTGCATGTGAACTACTAGTTTTGGCTGTCACCAGCAAACTGGTTGACACACTATGAGAAGTTGCTATTTATACGATTGAGTTTATTGCAGCTCCTCAGATTGAAGAAGTCTTTTGGATTACAAATGAAACATTTCAACAAGAAGAATGTGACATAACCTTGTTAGATTAGTGAAGTTACAGTATCTGTGTCGTCCTCAATGAAATGCATTGTTTGTCTGAGATCTTTACTTCTCTTCAAAGAAAAATAAATGCAGCTGCTGTCAATACGTTAGACCTTCACCATACGTGACTGACTGTTGAAACAGTGAACAAGGAAGGGTGTTTCTTTGTTTAATTTATAGTTTCGTAACACTCTTGATAACTTAATGGTGAATAATGGAGGATAGAAAATGTGAACGCACATTAGGAAGACCGTTTTAATGACCAGTGCACCACTTGTAAACCTGCTGTGGGTCTAGGTAAAACGTGAATCTGATTTTTCATTCAACAGATAAGTCACATTGAGCCTCGAAGATTCATTTACAAGTGAGATCTGTTGGACAGACAATTTATAAATAAAATGGTATGGTATGGTATGGTATAAAAGTGGTGAAAAATGAAATATAGGGTTTGGAGACAAAACATTCCGAACACATTTTTGACCTCTGTTTGAAGGTCACTCAGGTTAGCTTAGCTTCATGGTTGCTAACCGCTGCACTAAATAAACAAGCCCCGCTCCACTCGCTGTCTTCTTAGCTTCATGAGGGTGGACAAAGCACGTTTTCAGCCATTATATAGGTTATCAGCATTAGCCTTCCTCTTGCCATATCAGTCTTGGCGATAGCCATAATTTCCATATCGGTCAGGCTCTAATATTAATCAATTGAATTGCTCATCTTAAAGAAGATTATATAATAATAATAATAATAATAATAACAATAATAATTCAATATGTTAATAGGTTTCATTTTGACACAAATTACTTTTTGCATTCAGTCTCCTTTCTTTGTTGAAAGGCATGTAGGCAAGGCACTTGAATGCAAGTATTAACGGTATGTTCATGCTCATGGGTCAATAATCAAACTATAAAGCTAAGAAAAAAGAAATTAATCTCATTACTGTACTAAGGATCAAAAAATAATATTACCCAAAATTACCACTTTCCCACTGAAGCAGTTTTCTTACAAAATGCTTTTTTTCAGTAACTCTGGTTTACCCATAGTTTCTGAAGTCAGAAATGTAATGACTGACCAAACAAAACAAACAAACAAACAAACAAAGAATCAGTTCTTGGAATTAAAGCACCCCTTAAGAACTTATAGGTTGTGCTTTTGGAGTTTCAAGTATCAATACATGTACGTATTAGGTTCTTCGATTAGAGTTCAAAATGCTGGTTTAATATTGTCTTATTTTTTGCATTGTCCAAAAATTACTAGCAAGAAGTTAATGGGTGTCAGCTCTTACAGAAAAAGTATAATTAGTGTAAAACCACAATAATGGAGTCATGCCCATGTGGAAGTTGCACGTTCATAGACCACTATTAGCCTGCAGCTTATATAAGCATGAGTCAAGCCAGATAAGAAATAGATCCCTGAAAATGGCCTAATTTGTACGTGACTCAAAGTAGAGCAGCACCGTTTATCATGGGTATGTGTCCAATTATCCTCTGATTAATAGGCATTCATTTAAACGTGTACATGACAGTGCAGCCACAATCCAATTACTCTGCGGAGAGAAGCAATACAGAAAGGAAATGAACCAAAGACTTACATTTAGTCAGTTAAAATATATATCAGTGCTTGACATACAGAGTGGGGGTGAATGTGGGTTATCAAATGCAGTGTACAGTATAAAGATGTAAAAAGTGTTTAACAACTCACATAAAACTTGTGCCTTTGTTCAGCAAGGCCTGGAAAAAGATCTGCATTTGTCACGGTCTTTAAGGTCTGTGTTTATTAGCTGTCAGAAGTCCTACAACATTTGGTACACAAGATAAGTAATACAGAAGGGAGCTAGGCTGCACCTGAGCAGGACTGTAGGGAGACTGTCTCGGCTTTGCTCTGGGACCGGAGGATTTACACATCAAAGACCAGCTCATTAACAGAGGCTCACTTCCAAAATTAGTTTTGTTACATCCTACAAAATAAATCCCCGTCATCTCCAGAGAAAGTGTGTGTGTGTGTGTGTGTGTGTGTGTGTGTGTGTATCTATCTGTGCAGGTATTTGCTTGTGCCCCCTCGGTTGTAAAGGCTCATTTTTCTTACTTAGGATTTTCCTGTGCAGCCGTTGCTGCTCGTGTCTCAGCTGGGAGATTTGGAGAAGCTCAAGTGGCTGTTTAGAGAAATTTAGAGCCAGGGGTTGGAGTTATTGCTAACAGTTTCAGTTTCATCAAAAGGAGCTGCAGGAGTTCTGCATCCTATTACTCAAGACAAATAATGTTTTCAGAGTTTAAATTGATCCCTCTTTTTATATTTAGTATATTTGACCATAATGTCTTTTCCCTAGAACTTCTTTAAATCTGTTGTTCCTACTGCTTGGGTCAGGACCCTGGTATGAGTCTTACAATGCTAATCAACCATTGCAATATTCAAACTAAACTTAAAAAGTGGTTGTTTGTTTAGTTTTTGCCATGATTAATGTAGGGATTAAAAATCAATAATGTAATGGTTGTTGAGGCTGTGTTGTAATTATGCACTGAAATTGTTTCTATACTCAAACTAGACGTAGTCAAGATTGCTTCTATTTTTGGGGTCAGAAGTTGTACATTTCGATGATCACCAGTAGAACCCAACCGATATGGAAATTTTGGCTATTGTCAATACAGATATTGGGAGGGTGAGTCTAATGCCAGCTATATTGTAAAGGCTAAAAACTTATTGAGCTTTGTCCACCCCCAATAATCAAATTAAACAGCTACCGGTACTTTTAAATCCGTTTTAACACTTGCAGTCTTGAAACAGTCTTCCTAATGTGCGTTCACATTTTGTATCCTCAATAATTCACCATAAAGTTATCAAGTGAGTTACAAAAGTATAAATTAAACAAAGAAACAATGTTCCCTGTTCATTGTTTAAACAGTTAGTTGTATGGTGAAGGTCTAATGTATTGACTGGAGCAGCGTTTATTTTTCTTTGTAGAGAAGATTTTAGACAGACAAGGCATTTCTTTGAGGACTACAAAGATAATGTTACTAACTCTGATATATTTTACTTCTACATTATATTGTTCTGTATAAAGTTTTACAAGGCAATAACCTATGCTAGGTTATCTAAACGTTAGCTTGCTAACTTGAGAGGCACGTCGCTAATTACAAATGGGTTGGAGGATTCAATAGAATTCTCCCCCATTAAAATGAAGTCTAAACCAGTAAATTAAAGCAGATCATGAAATTGTAAAATGCATTCATACATTTATGGCACCTTGAAATCCATCCATCCATTTTCATCTGCTTATCCGGGGTCGGGTCNTCCATCCATCCATCTTCTTCCGCTTATCCGGGGTCGGGTCGCGGGGGTAGCAGCCTAAGTAGGGAGGCCCAGACTTCCCTCTCCCCAGCCACTTGGAGCAGCTCCTCTGGGGGAATCCCAAGGCGTTCCCAGGCCAGCCGAGAAACATAGTCCCTCCAGCGCGTCCTGGGTCTTCCTCTGGGTCTCCTCCCGGTGGGACATGCCCGGAACACCTCACCAGGGAGGCGTCCAGGAGGCATCCTAACCAGATGCCCGAGCCACCTCAACTGGCTCCTCTCGATGTGGAGAAGCAGCGGCTCTACTCCGAGTCCCTCCCGGATGACTGAGCTTCTCACCCTATCTCTAAGGGAGAGTCCAGACACCCTGCGGAGAAAACTCATTTCAGCCGCTTGTATCCGAGATCTCGTTCTTTCGGTCACAACCCAAAGCTCATGACCATAGATGAGGGTGGGAACGTAGATCGATCGGTAAATTGAGAGCTTTGCCTTTCGACTCAGCTCTCTCTTCACCACGACAGACCGGTACAGCGCCCGCTTCACTGCGGATGCTGCACCTATCCGCCTATCGATCTCATGCTCCAGTTTTCCCTCATTCGTGAACAAGACCCCGAGATACTTAAACTCCTCCACTTGGGGCAGGACCTCCCCGACCCGGAGAGGGCATGCTACCCTTTTCCGGCTCAAGACCATGGCCTCGGATTTGGAGGAACTGATCCTCATCCCGGCCGCATCACACTCGGCTGCAAACCGCTCCAGTGAAAGCTGTAGATCACGATCTGATGAAGCCAATAGGACCACATCATCTGCAAAAAACAGAGAAGCGATTCTAAGGCCACCAAAACGGATCCTCTCAACACCTTGGCTGCGCCTAGAAATTCTGTCCATAAAAGTTATGAACAGAATCGGTGACAAAGGGCAACCTTGGCGGAGTCCAACTCTCACTGGAAACGAGCCTGACTTACTGCCGGCAATGCGGACCAAGCTCTGACACCGGTCGTACAGGGACCTAACAGCCCATATCAATGGGTCTGGTACTCTGACACCGGTCTACAGGGACCTAACAGCCCATATCAATGGGCCTGGTACCCCATACTCCCGGAGTACCCCCCACAGAACCCCCCGAGGGACGCGGTCGAATGCCTTTTCCAAGTCCACAAAGCACATGTAAACTGGTTGGGCAAACTCCCACGCGCCCTCCAGGACCCTGCTGAGGGTGTAGAGCTGGTCCAGTGTTCCACGACCAGCACGAAAACCACACTGCTCCTCCTGAATCCGAGGTTCGACTATCCGACGGACCCTCCTCTCCAGAACCCCTGAATAGACCTTACCAGGGAGGCTTAAGAGTGTGATCCCCCTATAGTTGGAACACACCCTACGGTCCCCCTTTTTGAATAGGGGAACCACCACCCCAGTCTGCCAATCCAAGGGAACTGCCCCCGATGTCCACGCGATATTGCAGAGTTGCGTAAGCCAACACAACCCCACAACATCCAGAGCCCTAAGGAACTCCGGGCGAATCTCATCCACCCCTGGAGCCTTGCCACCGCGGAGCTTTTTAACCACCTCGGTGACCTCAGCACCAGAGATTGGAGAGCCCGACCCAAAGTCCCCAGGCTCCGCTTCCTCAGTGGAAGACGTGCCAGTAGGATTGAGGAGGTCTTCGAAGTATTCCGCCCACCGACTCACAACATCCCGAGTTGAGGTCAACAGCACGCCATCCCCACCATAAATGGTGTTGGTCGCGTACCGCTTTCCCCCCCTGAGACGCCGGATGGTGGACCAGAATCGCCTCGAAGCCGTACGGAAGTCATTCTCCATGGCCTCTCCGAACTCCTCCCACGCCCGAGTTTTTGCCTCAGCAACCACCCGAGCCGCATGCCGCTTGGACTGTCGGTACCTATCTGCTGCTTCCGGGGTCCCACAGGCCAAAAAGGCCCAATAGGACTCCTTCTTCAGCCTGACAGCATCCCTCACCGCCGGTGTCCACCACCGGGTTCGAGGGTTGCCACCACGACAGGCACCAACAACCTTGCGGCCACAACTCTGATAAGCTGCCTCGACAATAGAGGCGCGGAACATGGCCCACTCGGACTCAATGTCCCCCGCCTCCCTCGGAACGTGTTCAAAGCTCTCCCGGAGGTGGGAGTTAAAGCTCTGTCTTATGGGAGACTCTGCCAGACGTTCCCAGCAGACCCTCACAATACGTTTGGGTCTGCCAGGTCTGACCGGCATCCTCCCCCACCATCGGAGCCAACTCACCACCAGGTAGTGGTCAGTGGACAGCTCCGCCCCTCTCTTCACCCGAGTGTCCAGGACATGCGGCCGCAGATCAGATGAGACGACAACAAAGTCGATCATTGAACTGCGACCTAGGGTGTCCTGGTGCCAAGAGCACATATGTACACCCTTATGCCTGAACATGGTGTTCGTTATGGACAATCCATGACGAGCACAGAAGTCCAATAACAGAACACCACTCGGGTTCAGATCAGGGGGGCCGTTCCTCCCAACCACACCCCTCCAGGTCTCACTGTCATTGCCCACGTGAGCGTTGAAGTCCCCCAGTAGAACAAGGGAGTCCCCAGGAGGCGCACTCTCCAATACCCCCTCCAAGGACTCCAAAAAGGGTGGGTAATCTGCGCTGCCGTTTGGTGCATAGGCACAAACAACAGTCAGAGCCCGTCCCTCCACATGTATTCGAAGAGAGGCTACCCTCTCGTTCACCGGGGTGAATCCCAACTTACAGGCACCAAGTTAGAAATCCATAATTTAAAAATAAAGCATTCCAAATGAGAAGCTCGTGATTAAAGCCTCCCTATAGAGTAACAGCTGGAACCTGGCTTATTTATAGCAGCTTACATTTAAAATGCTTATTTCAGTCATGGCGTCAACGGCGGAGGAGGAAGAGATCACTTGCATTTTGGTAAAAAGAAAAGAAAAAGAAAAAGCCATTAAACCAGATCAGGGATAGCCTGGTTAAAACCAGACCCTTGTCCTTCACTTCGCTTCAGACTAGGGTCTGGACTTTCTCCATTGACAAACGATTCTTGCTGGAGGCGTGGCCTCTGCCTGAGGAACAAAACCATTGGATCTTAGGAAAATTTTGAACAGGGAAAGCATTCTGCTCCCTCCCCCTCTGTGCTCTGCTGAACTTGACATCTGCTCCGCCTCCTGCTGCTATTTCTCTCGCTGCCTGCATATTCTGTGTTTATATGTTATAAAACGTTTGAAAAAAATTAAATAAAACCATGTAGCGCTGGTCCAGCACACCAGAAGACCAGAAAATATGCAGGGATTCGGACAGCAACGTAAAACCTGAGTTTAATTCTCTCGTGACAACCTCAGTCATTTCCTTATTCTTTGCACTCAGCGGAGAGAGAGGAGGAGGAGGGGGAGCGAACACTTGACTTTTGGCAAAAAAACAAAATAAAACTCCAGATAAGGGATTAAGAAGGGGAAATTAATACATTTGTGTCATTTATAAAACAGTCCTGCATCGCTTTGCATCGCTTTGAATGAGAACATGCGGCTGCTCGCTGGCTGCGCGCTGGGACAGGTGGGGGCATTTCCTTATCAGCGGAGGGAGAGGAGGAGGAGGAGGAGGGAGGAGGGAGCGAACACTTGACTTTTGGCCAAAAAAACAAAAGAAAACTCCAGATAAGGGATTAAGAAGGGGAGATTAATACATTTGTGTCATTTATAAAACAGTCCTGCATCGCTTTGCATCGCTTTGAATGAGAACATGCAGCTGCTTGCTGGCTGCGCTGCGACAGGTGGGGGCGTGGGTTAGGGGCCAAAACTCCGTCCCTTCTGTTCTCTGATTGGTCCGGTCAAAAATCGGCCGGAGAAATCGTTGTCAATGGGAGAAATCCCAGACTGAGCAGTGAAGGGAAATGAGAATTGAAGCTGCGTAGGAATGGCGAGGGCTAGATCAGGGATAAAGAAGGGGAATTTTATGCATTGGTGTCGCATACAAAACAGTCCGTCGCCGGGCAGTTTATTGTGCGACACAGAACACACGTACTTGGTTGTAAAAAATTGAGCTTTGCATGGACATGCCTTGCGAGTGTCCGCGTCGACTTTAATCTGGTACATGCGGACCTCCGCAGACTTATACACCCGAGTATACTGGATGGAGGCTTTATGTCTAAAGGCTCCCCCATAGCTCTGCGTACGGCCATACGGGTGTCAGTGCGCCCAGACAGTTCACCCGCACAGCTCAGCGTTCATTCTCGCGTTTTCGCACCAAATTCTTGATGTCATTTGAGCCACTGCAGCGCAGAACGTTTACCTATGGGACAAATTGAGGTCACTGATTGGTCATTTGCTGACACGCCTACTGAATTGATTGACAGGTCGGGTGGGGGAAAAAAGGCGCAAGCTGGCAGCTTCTGCCGCAGCGGTGTTCTGTGTTTATATGTTAATAAAAAGTTCTAATAAAAAATAATAAAAAAACAGGGAGCGCTGGTCGTGCAGCCCACACATCAGACCATTACACCAGGAAATCTGCAGAACCTCCAGCAGCCACGCTGGACCAGAGTTTAATTCGCTCGTGACAAATTTATTAATTTCTCATAATTTCAGTCATGGAGTATACGGAGGAGGAAGCGATCACTGCCTTTTGGCAAAAAAACAAAAGAAAAGGCCAGATCAGGGATGACAAAGGGGAATTTAATATATTTGTGTCACATACAAAACAGTCCGGAGCCGGGCAGTTTATTGTGCGACACAGCGTTTGCGTACGCGGCCGTAAAATTTGAGCTTTGCGCGTACATGCCCTGCTTGGATACGCTTGTGCCTCTGCGTATGTACGGCGTACAGCGGCATAGTAGTAGTTAAACGCATATTTACCATACACAGATTTTTTTTTTTTTTTTTTTTACATGTACCAGGCTTGACTTCTTTGTGTCTCCAATGCCCGGCCATCAACACATTGATGCAAAGCTTATGGGCTGCAGCTCTGTTTCCTTTTTCAACAGCCAGATAGTTCGCTTTTAACTTGAAAGCTGCATCATAAAAAATTCTCTGTGCGTTTTCTATTATCACTGAACAAATTCTGTGCATGAAACGTAAAATATGGTAATGATATGGGAACGATCTGAAGAAATTAATGCACGTCTATCTTGGGGGATGGTCCTCGAGAGTACCTCGTTGGTCATTCCGGTTAGACTTCTGGTCACATGATGACAGAGTGGGTAAAGTTATGGTAGAAAATTTGAAACCCTGAGCAAGAGTCAGTGCAGACATTAACTCTATGTCACAAACGCCCACCCCCAAGAGGGCCAGGGTGCTGGGAGCCATGAGTGCCCTGCTCTGTCAAAGGAAAATGTTAGTCAGCAGCAGGAAGTATGTCAAAATAAAATGTAAAAATATAATTTTTGAAAATTATGAAAAAAATATATAAATAAGACACTCCTGCATATAAACCGCGGGGTACAAAATGTGAGAAAAAAGCAGTGGCTTGTACACCAGCAATTACGGTATTTTGCTGTATTTGAACGCTTGGAGATGTTTTAGGCCATCTGTCTGAAATTTTAAGAAGAACAAGAACAGGACAATTAATATATCAGCACTCTGGAAAAATCCAAATTGATTTGCTAAAAAAGACAAAGCATTCCTTGAAAAAATGCATATTGCCCACTGCCGTTCATGCCAAAGTTTTAAACTAAGATAATATAATGAGAAATGACAGTTAACGTCATTTTGATCAAACTTTGTAAATTACATTATGCTTAATCTCATGTAAGATTTGAGTACCTGTTAAAGGTGACTGTCAGCCAACAACAACCACAGCAAATTCAGCTCAGTGTCTGCAAAATTATAAGCATCTTTGTGTTTTCAGTTTGATTACCAGTAGTTGCATATTAAATTGAGTTTACTCATATTTTGCTAACCCTATAGGCAAACACACACATAAAGACGGGGGAAAACATTAGCATCATAGCAGCTTTGTCAGCAGCCAATAAACAGAGGAAAAGCAAGTAAAGAATACTTTGTGACTACATAAACACTAATGTAAATTGCATGTACAGTATGGGCTTACAGGACGTGTGCAGCTTTATGTAGTTTGCAGCAGACTGACTTGTTTTGAAGCTCATTTAGAGTCTGCTCTGTACGAGAGGTATCGTCTGCAGTGCACTAGGGGTGCAGGAAAAAATTGATTTTTTAAAGAATCGAGATTCTTAGTCCTGGCGATTCAGAATCGATTCTAAAAGCCCCAAAATCGATTTTTTTTTTTTTTACATTAAAACCCAAAAGATAAAGAAAATAAAACCATATCTCATAGTATATGAAAGAATACATAAAATGAAAGGTGGCAGAAAGAAGAAGAAATCTTATTTTATCTGCCCCTTTTTTCAAAAACAAAACAAGTTCAAACAATCAATTCAAACAATAATCTTCTATAAGTAACAGAGCAAAAAGCTAACCTAATACTGGTTATTTAAGTTACAGAATTTAATGCATTCCTGTATTATTTGTTCCTATTTTTGGTATAAATATCAAACGATGCAAAAAATTTGATACAATAAGGAACCTAAAATTATTGTTTTAAATAAATGTTCCATTTGTTTACATTGTTGTTTATTCTTTTCAGCTTGTCAGTTACAAAACTGAAACTAAATTTATGACAATTTTAATAGAAAAATCGTTTCTGAATCAAAAGTCGTTTCAGAATTGAAAAATCGATTTTTAATCGAATCGTGGCACCAAAAATCGGAATCGAATCGATTCCCCAGACACTGAGAGATTTGCACCCCTAGTCTGCACTGTTTACTCTGAGTCCTCAGACTCTCACATCGTCTACATTTCCTTCAGTTTATAGTCTCTCGTTAAGATATTCAAACATTTCAGTTTCGTCCAGTTTGATTTCTCTGGCTCTTTGTGTCTTTCCTTCATGGGAAACAGTAGCTACCACCGATGACGTTTCCACTCTCCCCTTTAGAGCCCGTTTGCTTTCAATGTAACCCACTGGAGCACAACCCTAAGAACCTCTGGACATGCTTGGATGGGGTGAGCACCAATCAGTCCGTCACATGCTGACAGACGGAATGGGTGGACAAGAAAAACAAAAAGAGGTTGAGGCTAAATTAAACTGTAGTACAAGCTGCTGTATTGATTTGCCTGAACTTATGCAGGTTTAGAATATTTTGTCAAGTGTTTGCAGTTTTTAATCTAGCCCTCACTGTAAACAGAAATATAAGTGATGTGATAACCAGCGCCTGATTTGAGACAAATTCTTCACATTTAATGTCTGATCCGTTTCCAACATTTGTGTGTGATTCATTATGATTCACGCCGTGGTTCTAATGACTGTGTGTCGGCTGCTGCTCAGTCTTCTTCTGACTCAGCTGCCACCCGATCCTCTCCCTCTCATCCTGAGACTCCCCCACGAGTCAGAAATGCCAATTAATTGTAACTGGATCCACTCTAAGCATAATATTGCTCTCCACTAAAGAAGCAGGCCTTCTGTGGGCTCTGTGTATTTACTCTTGTGTAATCTATAGTATTGATGCTGTAAGGAGACTGCTTCAGACCAGCATCTGCTGTGGGGCAAGAGCGACACCTAGTGTTCAGTCTCTGATTTTGCAGTTTGAACTTTCTGAAGCACCGCTCTCTGAAAGACTGTTCAGTTCCTCCCAGCATGTTAGGTTAGATGTCTTTGTTTGGTTGCTGATAAGCAGTGACTGTAATCATTTGGAATCAGCCAGCCTATCTTTTTCATTAGTCCTTTTAGTACACAAAAAGAAAAATCAGAATTTATATATAAAATAAAAAAACGCAGGAAGCCTGAATAATCATAGCAAAAGTAACACATACACACCCACACACACATAAATGTGAACATTTGTTGTTAAGTAGCCTCAACTTGAAACTTAGATTTTTGCAAGAACTGAAGAACTTCCTCTCTTTTGAGGAAAGTGTTGACCCTAGCTCAGAATATGGAGCTGAATTTATCAATAAGTTCAAGACTTTTCTGTTTTTGTGTTTATTTAAATCCTTAAACAACTCAAATGCAAACTTCAGATGTAAAACTTTTCATGAGCATCAATATGTAAAACACTAGGAGCATGAACATGTATTAATATCTAGACAACAGTTCTGTTTTATCTGTTCCCTCTTCAATCTGTCGTGAGAGGATTATAGAAAAGTATTTCAACCAAACAAGGCCCATGACAAACTTTGATCAGTGTCAAATAATTTCTGGATACAGGTTCTTTATTGTCGTTCGCATCACATGAGGTGGAACAAAATTGTGTACTCAAGGTTCTAGTTACATCCAAAAATACCGAAAATATAAAATATAAAAAGAAACGGCATACAGTACAAGGATCCAAGATATACACTAAGATATACACACAACACTAATGATGTAAAATAATACAGTGTCTTAAACAGCAGCCTGAACATGAGTCTGTAGTGAGCAGATGGGTATGAATAAAGCAGCATAAAGGCAAGAGATCAGCAGCATGGATAATCAGCAGCACAGATAAGTCACATATCCCCAATTAAAGTGGTATTACAGGGATTTCCTTGTAATAACCCTGATGGTTGTTTGCTTACACGCAGAAGACCAACATCATCAGGTCAGGACTCTGCGGTCTACAGCGGTCACTCTTTCAGGGATGAAAATGTTCACACCCTTGATAGAGAGGAACGATGGTTTGAGAGAGGAGTAAAGGAGACCATCTTTGTGAAAAGAAACCGTCCATCATTAAACAGAGGTGGAGGTCTCCGGGTTCAACTGTCCCCCTCTTATGGTGTGGTCACACCGAACAGCGTTTCAATCTCCAAAAAGCTCGTCACGCACGCAAGTGGACGCACTTGGTGTCGGGACCTACTTGGACCAGAACGCCAGAACGCGAAACAGCTGCTGGGTGTGTGGGAGGAGCTTACCGGTATACAGAGTCCTGCGCACAGAGTCCTGCGCACTCCGCCAGGCGAGGAGCTTTTTATTTCCGTCTCTGTGGAGCAGACTTGACTGGTCGTGAAGGACTTGTCGCGAACACACAGCTACAATGAGTTTCTCTTCCATAGTACACGACCTCGCGGGTCTTTTCTGTGTCCCACAAACAATACGTCACATAGTGCGCGCGCCCCCTCGTTTCCGCGTCACATAGGGACTCTCCCCCTCTCTTCTCCTCCTCTCTTCTCCCCCGACTCTCCCTGATTGGTTGACACACCAACCAATCAGGGAGAGTTGAGCGGCGTTTGAAAGTTTGAACCGCGAAATCTTCAGCATGTTGAATGCGCGGTTTGGAGGCTGAAGCCGGTTCACGTGCACGGAAAACGCTTTCCAGCACGCTCAACACGCACGCGACGTGACGCCCGACGCCAAGACGTGGCTGGAAGCGCGTCCCCCATTGACTTTACATGTAAACTGGACGCTCCTGCTGCTGAAAAGCTGTTCGGTGTGATCACACATTACAATGCTGTTATTGCTAGTATCACTCAGCCCTCTGTGAATAGCAAACAACCATCAGGGTGCTAACGATCCATCGTTAGGCTGATGGTCCTCCTTGATCATGTGAGCAGCTGGTTTCGGCTGTCATCAGCCAACTGGTTGATCCACTGTGAGAGGGTGCTATTTATAAGACTGAGCTAATACAGCACCTCAGACTGAGGAAGTCTTTCGGACAAAAGACAAAACGTTTCTACAAATTTTTTTTTGTTGCGTTTTTTTTTAATGTCCAGAGGACCAGACTTAGCTTTTTTACATATAAACTGAGAAGAGTTTGAGATGCTTGAGACAGTTTCGAGAGAAAATGTGTTTGCTAAGCAATACTGCAAGTCTAATTGTTTAATATACCATACCATACCATACCATTTTATTTATAAAGCACTTTAAACAGGAACAAGTCCACACCAAAGTGCTGGACAAACAAACACGCAACAGGCAACACAGACAATGAAGTACAACACGAAAAACATAAAAACATTGCAGATCATAAATCAAACGATCCAATACAAATCAGCTGGCATTGAAAGCAATGGAGTAGTAGTGAGTTTTTAACCGGGATTTGAAAACCGAGAGGGAGGGGGCCTGTTTGATGAGCAGCGGTAACTCGTTCCAGAGTCTTGGGCCTGCTACAGAGAACGCCCTGTCACCCCTGCGCTTAAGGCGAGTTTCTGGAACTATTAAGAGTACCTGATCCTCTGACCTCAAAGCACGTGGAGGGACATATGGGTGTATCAGATCCGAGAGATAGGCGGGGGCGAGACTGTTCAGCGATTTGTAGACATACATGAGAATTTTGAATTGGATTCGAAGATGAACCGGTAGCCAGTGAAGGGAGGCCAAGACTGGTGTAATGTGCTCTCTTTTGCGTGTGCTGGTTAAAAATCGGGCAGCTGCGTTCTGAACCAGTTGTAATCGTGCAATGGTGGCTTGACTGACGCCAAACAGAAGTGAATTGCAGTAATCAAGCCTAGATGTAATGAATGCGTGAATCACTGTCTCCAGGTGCTTTTTGGATAATATGGGCTTCAGCTTAGACAGACGCCTCAGCTGGAAAAAACAGGATTTGACGATCATGTTTACATGACTGTTGAGTTTCATGGAAGGATCCATTATCACTCCCAGATTTTTGACTTTTTGTTTTTCGGACAGGGGTAGAGCAGACAGGTCAATGCAGTGGTTTGAGGTTGTGTCATTGGGAAGGAACAATATGGCTTCAGACTTCTTATCATTGAAGCTTAAGAAATTTAAAGCCATCCAGTCCCTGATGTCAGCCAGGCAGTCGAGCAGAGGTTGAATAGAGCCTGTACCATTTTGTCTTAGGGGGAAGTAGATTTGACAGTCATCAGCGTAGAAGTGGAAAGGTATATTGTGTTTCCGGAAAATAGCACCGAGTGGCAGCAGGTATAAGGAGAACAAGAGAGGACCCAGGATGGACCCCTGCGGAACCCCCCATTTAAGAGCCGCCACTGCAGAAGTAAAATCATTGATGGACACACAAAAAGACCTGTCAGAGAGGTAGGATCTGAACCAGTTTAGGGCTGATCCTGAGATGCCCACCCACTGCTCCAACCTAGCAATGAGGATCTCATGGTCGATGGTGTCGAAAGCGGATGTGAGGTCCAATAGGACAAGCAGCACAGAGTCACCAGTATCTGTGGATAGAAAGATGTCGTTAAAAACCTTCAGTAGGGCAGTCTCAGTGCTGTGGAGGGATTTGAAGCCAGACTGGAAAAGCTCGGGGATAGCGTGATCCTCCAGGAAGCACTTTAGTTGGGACTCAACTATTTTCTCTAGAAGTTTAGAAACAAATGGGAGTCTGGAGACAGGCCTGAAATTGGATAATACTGACGGGTCGAGGTTTGGTTTTTTCAGGAGGGGTTGAACAGCAGCATGTTTTAATGATTTTGGCACCACACCCGAGGATAGACTGCTATTTACAATCGAGAGAATGGAGGGACCTAGAGTGTGAAAAACCTCCTTTAGAAGCCGAGGGGGGACCACATCGAAGGGGGAGCCAGATGGTTTCAGGCTGCACATGACCTGCTCTAGAGAGGACAGAGAGACTGGTTCAAAATGGTCAAACACAGCAACAGATTGAGGTGGGATGGATGGATCGTGAGATGGAGGAGAAATGAGAGCCCTGGTGGTTGCGATTTTATCTAAAAAGAAATGTTGGAAGTTCTCGCACAGCTCAGTCGAGGCTTCCATGGGTGATTGTTCAGTGAGGTGGAGAACAGAGTTTAGGGTGGAGAACAGAACTCGAGGGTTACGAGAGTTTGCAGCAATGATATCAGAGAAGTATTGTGATTTAGCAGTTTTCACTGCTTTCTGATATCGGCGCCAGCTCTCTTTTACCATCTCAAAAGAGACCTGCAGACTGTCTTTTTTCCACTTCCTCTCCACCTTTCGGCATTGCTGCCTCGCAGCTCTGGTCGTGTCATTCAGCCACGGTTCAGCCCTGAGTTTTGGTCTTCTCGTTTTGATAGGCGCTACTTGATCCAAAGCCTTTAAACAAACAGAGTCAAACTGGTTTGTCAGCTCCTCAGTGCTGGAGAGGAACCCCGGGGGCTGAATTAACATGTCATTGTTGTAAACCTCAGTGAAACGTGCGGCAGTTAAATGGTTAACATTCCTGCCTTTACGTGCAGGAATGCATGTTTTAGGAGTTACATGGGGGATGGTAAACTGAAAATTCACTGGCCTATGATCTGAGAATACATTGTCTCCTATTTCAAGGTTTGAAACGGTCACATCACATGTTAAAACAAGGTCCAACAAATGTCCACGCTGCTGTGTGGAAGAGTTCACGTGTTGAGTTAAATTAAATGAGTCCAATAAATCTAAAAAGTCCTTAACCATGGGCTTCTCAGGACAACACACGTGCAAGTTGAAGTCGCCTGAAATGACGACCCGAGAATATTTAGCTGTAATTTCAGCCAAGAAATCAGAAAACTCGCTGATGAAGTTCTTGGAGCGAGGCGGCCGGTAGACAAGAGCACACAAAGTTACAGGTGAATGTCCGAGTTCAAACACAGTCAGCTCAAAACTGGAGCAGGAGATTGGGATGGGCAGTTGTTTACAGTCAAAAGTTGATTTGAAGATAGTTAATAACCCACCGCCACGACCTGATGGTCGCGGGTCGTTAAAAAACAAACAGTTTGGTGGTATTATTTCCGTCAGCGCGCAGGACTCACCCGACGACATCCACGACTCTGTGATGCAGAAAAAGTCCAAGTCGTGCTCTTCAAAGTAATCCCTGAGGATGAACGTTTTGTTGCAAACAGATCGGGCGTTGACAACACAGAATTTGATGATATCCGAGCTAGCCGCTGATGAGCTGCTAGCAGCTGATGTGCTAACAGCTGGTGGGGGGGCGCGCGTCCGCGACTCGCTGCCCACAGAGAGCTGCTCCGGCCGGAGATCCCCGTCGTTTTCCTGGTCCGTGCACGCGGCAGACTGGCGATGAGAATCGAGACCATCAGCTGAAGACAGCGAGGCAGAACGCCGGGCTCTGAGCTTCATACATCTGTATGCCTTTAGTACATGATAAAGTAAACAAAATTATGAAAGTCAATGATTTATTTTATAAAATATGCAATAATTGTATGAGCTGGTTTATTAAGAGACTATTAATATTTGCTTTATAGTCACTTTTGAAATACTGTATGTTTTCAAAGTGTTTGACGTTATTTAGCCTCACAATCTTTTACCAGTCCATTTAAAGAGAACAAACTGAGTACAGTAGTTTGATACTGTTGTGTGCACCACACTGAACATGGAGCAGAGAAAGCAAAGATGAGCACCATCAGAGGAGCTCAGACAGAATATTATAGATATCCATGTTAAAGATAAAGGCTACAAGACCATTTCCAAGCTGCTTCATGTTCATCTGACTAACTGCCAATATTATTGAGGTTCATGGGATTGTAGCCAGCCTCCTAGGATGTGGCCGCAAGAGGAAATGTGAACCCAGGTTAATCAGAGAGATAATGTGAACAGTAGAAAATGAACCAAGGAAACCATCTGTAACGATTCAGTCTGAACTGCGGGGTAAAGGTACGTCACTTTCTGATTGCACCATGCATTTTGAATCATAATGGACTCCATACAAGAAGACCCCGGAGGCTCCGCTATTGACAGAAAAACACATAAAAGCTAGAATACATGTTGACAACAAACCCCAAACTCTGAGACGTAACTGGATCATTTCGACTCCATACACATCAGTTACCAGTGTGTTAGTGTAAGACGACCAATACATTTTTTTGCATCTTTTACATCACAAATAACACAAGTATATGAGTACAGGTAGTCCCCGACTTACGAGCACATCGACATACGAGGTTCCGGACTTACGAGCTGACTAACGAACAGTAAAGTTGTACAGAACATACAGAAAATACAGCACTGGTATGTGTTTTTAGATGAAAGTGTGTTAGCTAACAGTTTGTAAACAAAGTTCTGAGCATGTTTATGAACCAGTATGTACGTTTGTGTTGAAAAACGAGTGTTCGTAGTAGCGCTAGCATACATTTTCCGACTTACGACCGAAAATCCGGACTTACGAGCGACACGTGTTTCGGGTTCCGACATACGAGTTTTCGTGTTACGAACACCTCGTAGCAACGGAACTCGCTCGTAAGTCAGGGACTACCTATATAGAGTAGACATGGGCAACGTGTGGCCCAAGGGCCAAAAGTTGCCCTTGGACAATTTCCATCCAGCCTCCAAAATTCTTAATTGAAAGGAAAACAACTTTTAAATAAGTTCAGTGAAAACTTTAGGAATATGCTGCTGAAGATTCTCAGTCATTCAGGACATGATACATGACATGAACAGTTTTTTTTTTTTTGAAAACTTGAAGTTTAAATTAAACTTCTTGCAGAAATTCATAGAAGGTAAAACTTTCAAGTTTTGTTTCCAGAACTAGACTGAATCTTTAAAGACTCACAAAAGCAAGTATTCAACTTAAATAAAAAAATATATTTATTTAGGATAATATATTGTCACAAGAGACAATTTACAGAAAATGTCCTGTATTGCTAAAGAGCATCCATCTATCTATCCATCCATCCTCTTTTACCTGCTTCTTCCTTTTTGGGTTGCGGGGGTCACTGGTGCCCATATCTAGCAGTCACTATGTAAGAGGCAGGGGACACTCTGGACATGTCTCCAGTCCATCACGGGGACACATAGAGACAAACGAGACAAACAACCATTCACTCTCTCATTCACACCTAGAGACAATTTAGAGTTACCAATCAGACTAACATGCATGTTTTTGGTCTGTGGGAGGAAACTGGAATACCAGAGAAAACCCACGCATGCACGGAAGTAACATGCAAACTCCATCCAGAAAGATCCCAGATTGGGATTTGAACTGGCAACCTTCTCGCTGAGAGGGATAGCTCTACCAACTGAGCCACCATGCCACCCTGCTAAAGAGTACGTATAGAGGAGGCATATTTTTAATCAAGCATGCTAACTGTGCTGCAACAACAAAAACCTGAAAAATAAGTCTTCCATATTATCTGTCTTAAATATATATATAATTTCCAGTTCTCTATGTGGCCCTTTGTTTTCTTTAAATATCTTGATTTGGCCTTTTGGGGGGAAAAAAGTTATCCACCCCTGGTATGGAGGATAGACAAGCCAGAAAGTCTGATTTGTGTGGTTGTCGTTGAAAAAGTGGAATTTATTCCCACAGTCTGAAATGTTCTGTTGCAAACGAGTCATGAAGATAATTATTTTACGTTTATCTCTTGTAAACAAATATTACTAAAAAAAAACATTATTATGGGATCGTATTTTTTAAATGGAACAAATTTTATAAAAAAAATTTAAAAAAACTGCGAACATTTAAAATACGTAAACATGAAATTCAGGTGAAGTTATCCTGAATGTCACAAGTGACTTTTATCCAAATCTGAGACAGGTAAATTTATTTTGTGAACACTGAGAAACTTGAAGTAAAACATCAAGTTGTGTTCCTGTTAGCGTCTCCAGCTTTTCTGTATTGTTCTCTGACATAAAAACAAAAAACTGCTTATTTTGTGTAATAGTTAGTTGAGCCTCATGTATTAGTCCATGTTTTAGTGTTCTTTGCTCGTTGTAATAGTTGGCAGACGCTCGTGTAATAGTTCATGTTTAGTGTGTGAGCAAGCTCTCAGGTAACAGAGGCCCTGCATATGGAAGGAGATGGTAATGAGGGAGAGGAGGAGGGGAGCCTTATCGCTACGGGGCCAAATTTCGACAGTGAATTGCGTAGTTGTAACAAAAGTAACAGAGCGTCCATTCAGCCTGCACTAATCCAGATGGGAAAGTCAAACAGCAGAAAGTCCGTGGCACAAACTCATTTCATCACTTTATTAATTTAGATATTGCCTCCTCGCTCCTGTGGGGAGGGGAGAAAAAAAAGAGTGCCTCTGAAATGACCAACATCGGCGAGGCGTTTTACTCTACATGGTTCCCCCACTTCGTCTCCTCCCGTTATCTGTTTAATTCATCCCACCAATCTTGGCTGTCTTTACCCACTAAATTTCCCTTTGACACGCATGCCTTGCTTCGCATAATCCTCACTCAGGGGCAGAATTAAAAATGGAAAAAAAATAGGAGGGAATAGGACAGGTGGCTTGGAGAATCCTTGAAATAATGTTGAATGCCAGACTCAGGAATGATTGAACAAGATTGGAACTGGGCGGCTGATAGGGAGAGAGTTTCCCCTGCCCTTTATATTTTGGAAGCAAGTTGTAGGAAAAGGGTGACGGGTGGAAAATGTGCAGAGACGGAGAAGCCAGTCAGGTCGAAGAAGCAGCTCTAAATTGTGGTACTGGAATGACTTCTGAGGGAAAACTGCGGCAGGGAAGATGAAAATGTCAAAACGTCACTCTCCAGAGGTCTGATACAAAAAGTTTTCTTCTGAAACTGAGAATTAGAACGGCGTGCTTGTTTCATTTCCCTCTCTGCCTGTATCTATTACTGGGACCATTTCCCCCCCACCATGGGTATTGCAGATATGTTATCTGCTGTTTTTGGCAGAGAAACAGTCATTCTCCATTAGTCCTATCATCTTTATCTGACCAATCAGTAGCTGAGATGTGTGTGTAGCAACATGTCATATCAGCCATAACGTGAAACGTGTTCCTTTACACCTGAAGACGTGCACGTTTATGATGCTGGTTTGATATGAGCCACATAAAAGCAAGAAAGAAGTGCTGAAGGCTTCCTACTGGAAAATAGTTTTCTGTGGTAAACTGTGCAGCAGGCTGTGATTTGAACATTTGAAGTGCTGAAAGCTCAACTGCATGGTGGATCATCAAATCAAATACTTTATTAAGGGCCCAGGATTCCTTGAAGGAATGCATATCGCCCGTCACTTTTTGTGACAAAGTTTTACACTGAGATCATCTCAGGCTGAGAAGAGGTGGCGGCATTGGTTTCAGAAGCATTTGTAATGTGTGTACTGTAGGGGGTGGAAGTCTGGGGGGTAGTGGAATTTTATATAAGTAGATGTAATTTCGTGCTTTCTGGTGTATGTTCATGGGTTGTTTAACATCTATGTTTACCTACATAAGTAAACACTGCAACAAGAAGTAACCTGACCAACAGTTCTCCTTGTGTGAATAGAGCACGCTCCACTTCTCTCAAGCATCCTACACCCACCCCACCCCCAGCCACATCGAAAACTGCTGGAACTAACATAACGCTATGCTAGCGGTGCGTAATAGAGTGTTAGCTAAGATGCTACAGATGTAGCGCTCCGTTTCTCTCACACATCTTAACCCTCTACCCCTGACAACAGCTGCCAGCACTAATGTGGCGTTGAGCTAGCGTGCAGCACAGAGGTGTCTCCCCCTCCTCCCACCGTGAGCACCCTGCCAAGGCAGATGACGAGGATAAACTCTGCATGCTGTGTGTTGTTGTAGGCAACCAGGAAAACCCGGAGTAGATGTTTAGTGGTTTGAGTATTCTCCTATTAAGTGGAATGAATTCAGTCATGAAGAAATAAAAACAGCACTGGGTGAACTAATATTTCATGGTAAATGTGGGGGAGGGGGTTCTGAATGAATATTTTTAAATGTGGAGGGGGACACATCCCCTTCACATATAATTGATGCAACGCCTATGAGCAGACGTATGAGGTTTTAGTCAAACCTTGTAATTGATGAGATCTCATGCAAGTTCTAAATGTGATAGCTTTAGACTAGGATGACATCAAACTTTAGCTCAATGTCTCTAAATCTGGATGTTATAGCTGTAAATGAATAAGACTTAAACTTAACTTCTAGGATTCAAAAGAAAGACTTGATTTTTGATTGCTGGTGTTTCATCAGAAGAAACAGCACAAAGTGAAAGGCTCAGATCTGGATGGATCTGTGAAGATGAGGTTCTCTGCGTGCGTGGAGCTCGGATCTACCGTGTGCTGGCTGCGCGTCGGGTCGGGCCGTGTCGGCAGCAGGTGTGCGGTCCTATTGATTGGGCTCCACAGGCTGAGACCAGCCAATTCAGAGCACCAGTGAGCTGAGACCGATTGGGCCTCCTGAGTTACAAAATCCCACCGCTCTTCTTCTCTCCTCTGCCCCCAAAAAAGGATTCATCAACCTTTGGGCAATTTAGTTTTCTTTTTTTTTTCTTATAAGAAACTTTGAATTTATTGTCAGAAAAAAAAACCATTGTGAATGAGATTGTTGGCAGCTGTAACAGTTTAATTTAGTAAAAAAGTCACCAACCACCAACTTAATAAATAATTTTGGTAATTATTGCAGGAAACTAGAGCAGATTCAGTATGAAGACCAAGCTACAAATATCAACATACTGGTGTGAATTGATAAGAGTTACTGGTGGGGAGTTTTATTTATTTATTCTGTAGTCCACCTTTGTGCGTGTTTGTGTATTTGTGTGTGTGTGTGTGTTTCCTAGTTTATGTTAGTTTTTGGGACTTTTTCCAAGTATAATCACTGGACTTGTAGTCTTGTATGGAACAAAGTATACTGGTAGTCTTAATATATGGGAACTTTACTTTAGTGTTAGGTTTAGAGTAAGGATCAGGGTTAAGTATCATAATGAATGGAAGTCAATACAATGTCTTATTAGGGATAACAATAAAAGCGTGCGAATGTGGGTTCACTTGTTTACATAGTTAGCAAAATATCTTGTTCATTGAACTGTTTAATGAAACAGAAAACTATTAATTGGATGAACATTTACAGCTGTATACCGTCTGGAGTTGACACAAGTTTAGATGGCGGCCACAGCAAGACTACCTAAAATGACTGCACCTTTGTGGATATTGAGCTAAAGTTCAGTGTTGTAGCAGATGACAGTCAGAACATACTCCAACGACTAACAGATTATGTGATATTGCATAAACTTACATTCATTGTTATTTTCAGTTTGACCTAAAATAGCTTCATTTTCTCAACATGAGATGATCTTGTTCTAAAACGGTCTCGCATGAAATGCAGCGGGTGATGTGCATTCCTCCAAGGAACACTAAGCCTTTTTTTGACATGTATTCCATTCACTTTGTTTTGAATCTGCAGACCTAAATAAAAAATCTCTTCCGCATTGATTCTATAACAGCTGAATAATCATAATAAGTGACTGTATGTTGTCTGTCAGAGTATTCAGCTAAACTTTGTGAAAGAACCAAATAAATTCAACACCAGATGGACAGAAGCATGTCTTCACATAAAGAACATCAGTAGTTACTGCCCTGCTTGTATTTAGTGTCTTTTTTCTGTCTCTCCAGGTATGGGAAGCTGCTTCCCTCCCTCCAGATCAGGCAGTTTTCAGCAGCCACAGGGCTGAGTCGCATGCTGATCATCCTGGGAGCAATGGAGACGACGCTAAAAGGCGAAAATGTCTCAGAGGAGGTGATCCAGCGCCAGGTCAGACTCTGTTCCCCAAACATCCTACAACCAAGCTGTGAACAATTGATCAGAGAACAACAAGGAAAATGCTATTTTTTTCCTCATTGTAGAAACACATATGATAGTTTATATCATGGAATCTAAATGCATTGCTATGGCTTTGATCAGGCAGTTTCTGTAAGATCTTTTTTATATGAAAGAACCAGCGATACACTTCAGACAGTTTAAATAAGTATTCTTCCATCTTTCCTGCGCAGCCACAGGATGGTGCTGGTGAAGAAATAATCCTGTCTTGTCCTCAGCAGAGATACGAGTGGGTGATGACTGCAGGAGCATTTGTCTCCATACTGTCAGAGACTGTGAATTTGGCTCAAAATGACAGCACACGCCATTCTTTAAATAAATGAAAATGGAAGCGTTTGCTGGAGCTGACGTGATGCAGCAAAAGCACTGTGTCTCCTGATGCATGCTATATTGTAAAGCGGAGCCTTTTGACAGCTCATACAGTTTGTGAGGACATGGCTGTTAATATAAACTACAAGCTTTCTGCTGCATGTTGCAAATGAGGGTTATTTTTCTTCAGAGACGAGCTTTTTACATTTTGCACATGCCCCTGTTCAGATCTGCTGTGAATGAGCCAGTCGGGACATTTCTGCATGTCGTGGAGTCCTGTAGTCATTATTCCCTTTGTGCTGAAAACAACAATGCAGACGAGTAGTAATGGATTCCAATGATGAAAAACAACTAATGTCTTTGAAAACATGTACTGTAAAAGGTTTTCTATGCATGCACGCACACACCTGGGCTTAACAGCGGAATAAACCACATGTACATTCAGGACAAATGCAGTACAGTTATAGCAGGGGAATTACAAAAGCCGTTTTCGCATTGGCCAGCCCTCAATGGCCCGGGCCGCCCCTGGTTTGCCCAGAGCCCGAACTGGCCCGCCCGCGTTCATTACGCATTATGTAGAGAGCAAGCCTTGAAGTGGGTGGGGTGTTCACTTGACGTGGGTGGGGTGTTCACTTGACGTGGGTGGAGTGTTCTTGTGTGCGCGCTTACAGTGTTTTAAGAGAGGACACCCCTAAAAAAATATTTGTTAGCTGAATATATATATTAGTGTTTCTGAGTTTAATTTTTGTTAATAACTGATTACAAATCAGCTTATGTATCAGCTTATGTTAGAACGTAAATAGCACGAAGCGCGCACCCATTTCCGCCTTTCCGCGTGACCTGAATGTCATTAAAATATAACTAATATTGTCTAACTCTTGCGCGCAGCCAGGGTTTTAAAATATAACTAATAATCTCTAACTTCTACGTGCAGCTAGAATGTTAAGAGGATTGAATGGTATATAGGTAAAGTGGACACCTAAAAATCCAGTCCGCCGCTGTAGCTCAGAGCGTTCGCCAACTGCTATTAAGCTCTTTTATCTTGACCGGGTGAAGCGGGTTCGCTTCCCACCTGGTACGAAGTAATTTTACTTTTTTTTTTATTGGAGTAAATAAAAAGGAGTTTGTTTGGTTAACACAACTCCTTTTTATTTACTCCAATAAAAAAAAAAGTAAAATTACTTCGTACCAGGTGGGAAGCGAACCCGCTTCACCCGGTCAAGATAAAAGAGCTTAATAGCAGTTGGCGAACGCTCTGAGCTACAGCGGCGGACTGGATTTTTAGGTGTCCACTTTACCTATATACCATTCAATCCTCTTAACATTCTAGCTGCACGTAGAAGTTAGAGATTATTAGTTATATTTTAAAACCCTGGCTGCGCGCAAGAGTTAGACAATATTAGTTATATTTTAATGACATTCAGGTCACGCGGAAAGGCGGAAATGGGTGCGCGCTTCGTGTTATTTACGTCCTAACATAAGCTGAATTGTAATCAGTCATTAACAAAAATTTAACTCAGAAACACTAATTCAGCTAACAATTATTTTAGGGGTTTCTGTAGTTAAATATTAATGAAATTCAGCCCTCGCGCTGAGGTTGTTTGAATGAGTCCCGCCCCTGCTGCAAACAACGAATCAAATGTGAGCAGTACATGACGTCAAACTGGGTCCGTGGGGCCGGCCCGATAAGAACCACGGTGGAGATGGTTCCAAAACAAGGGCGGATCCCGGGCGGAAAAGGAAAATGCGAACACGCCGAACCTGGGTTAAAAGCAGGGTGGAGCCGGGGAGAGCCGGGGAGGGCTGGCCAATGCGAAAACGGCTAAAGTAATACACTACCCCGCTTAATGGCTATTTAGTAGTATTTTTTTTTCTCCATTGCAATTTTGGTCTTGGGGTCTGGGGATCCTCCCTCATAAAAATGTAAATAAAGTAGATGTTACTTCCTACTTTCTGATGTATTTTAACAGGTTGTTAAACATCTATGTTTACCTACATTAGTAAACACTTGATTAAATAACTATTTTAGAGAGCATGGCACAATGAGTAGTAGCCTGACCAACAGCTCTCCTTGTGTGAATAGAGCATGGTCCGCTCCTAACACCCACTCCCACACTAGTCAACAACTGCTGGCACTAACGTAGCGCTAGGCTAGCGGCATGCAATACAGACACGCTAGCTAAGATGTTACAGATGTAGCACTTCACTTCTCTCACACATCCTATCCCCCACTTCCCCTCCGGTCAACAACTGCTGGCACTAATGAAGCGCTAAGTTAGTGCGCAACAGGTATCTTCTTCTCCCGCGAGCGCCCTGCCAAACCAAGTGACCTCGGAGAAACACTGCATGTGGTGTGGTGAGTTGTTGTAGGTAACCAGGAAAACCTGGAGCAGACTTTTACTGGTTTGAGTATTCTCCTAATACTGTATCCAAGAGGAAGGGATTTGTTCACAAAGAAATACCAACAGTGGTGATCTAATGTTTCATGGAAATGTGGGGGTGTCCAAATTAATATTTTTTTCAAGGTGGGGGGATACAACTGGGACCCCGTGTACATACCGTAGTTTTGTCCCACCTCATGTACCACATGTGGTGTGTATGACAAATTAATCTCTGACTCTGACTGACATCCCCATCACATATACGTAATTGATCCAATGCCTATGCTCCCACAGCTTTAGAAAACCCCATACCAAAAAACAAAACCAATCAATTGATATGCTTAGACTGAGAACAATATGCTATGAGTTTTGGTAGCAGTACATCATATAGTGTTGATGAAATTTACAAAAAACTGCAAAATCTCATACCTAAAAGTGAAATTTGGGGAGTTATTTTCCTGTTCTGTAGCTCAGACGGACTTCACAGTAGAAACATTGTTCAAAGGTTAAACATGTCTCCTGAATTTGAGCTTTACAAGACCGAACGACATTTAAATACTGTACCTTGAAAGGTTTTATACAATCACTGTTTAGGCTTGATCATTTTTGGAAATTTTACTATAAAATGGTCAATTTACGGTAGTGTGATTTTATTATTGTTGTTGTTTCTAATATTATACTCTGTTAACCCTTAATTTGGATTAAGTTCCAGCTTAATTTTAGAGCTCTCCTTTAATCCTCAAATTTAACACATACAATTTATACATTAAAAAAAATTGTCTTCTTTCACCCAGCATGTTTCTTACGGTACGTTCACACCTAATCAGTGTTTCAACTTCCAAAAAGCTCGTCACACACGCAAGTGGACGCACTGGACCCACAGTGGTGTCCAGACCAGAAAGGGAAACTGCGGCGGTGTGGTGGCGGGGTATGTGGGAGGAGCTTACCGGTATACCGAGTACTCACTGCACTCCGCCAGGCAAGGAGCTTTTTATTCCTGTCTCTGTAGAGCAGACTTGACTGGTCGTGAAGGACTTGTCGCGAACACACAGCTACAATGAGTTTCTCTTCCATAGTACACGACCTCGCGGGTCTTTTCTGTGTCCCACAAACAATACGTCACATAGTTGCGCAATACCCCCGCCCCCTCGTTTCCGCGTCACATAGGGACTCTCCCCCTCTCTTCTCCCCCCGACTCTCCCTGATCAACCAATCAGGGAGAGTTGAACGGCGTTTGAACGGCGAAATCTTCAGCATGGTCAAGGCGTGCTTTGGAGGCTGACGCGGGTTCACGTGCACGGAAAAACGCTTTCCAGCACGCTCAACACGCACGTGACGTGACGCCCGACGCCAATACGCGCATGGAGGCGCGTCCCCCATTGACTTTGCATGTAAACTGGAGGCTCCTGCAGTTAGGTGTGAACGTACCATTACTGCTATAGGATTTAAGGTCGTTTCTCACTGGCCTGAGACTGTTGAAGACACTATCTGGAGTCAAACCTGACCTAAACCTAATATTACAAGAAATTACACACATTTTCACATTCAATCTAATGCATGGGGTGTCAAACTCACTTACAAAAGGGGTCCCAAAATTAAAACCGTTTTCAAACTAGGGGCCAATTTCAGAATCTACATTAACTCAGATACCCAGCATATTTTCTTGGTCACAGGTTCCTCAACAAGAGTTTGATTGGTCTCATCTGATGTTCTCTGTTGTGCTTTCAACATCATAACCAAAGATTACTGAAAAAAACCAATGGATAGAAGTATTTTATATTTCACATATCATCTTGGGAGCCAGATAAGATGTCAACAAGGGCCATATTTGGCCCCCAGGCCTTGAGTTTGACACACATGATCTAACTGAATTCTTAGTTTTTGCAATCCCATGATCAGCAAATTGTGCAGTTGAGTTTTGCATAAATTATTTAAAAAAAATATGACTTACTTAAACTGTTTTCTAGACTGTGCACATTATTTCCTTCTCCCATTGTACCCAAATTGCCAGCACATTTATGATTTAATCTGCTGGAGTACACTTTTGAAATGAAGATGAGAAGATTTGAGCCAGATATACCGTATATATTTTTTCATTAGTTATCATTGTTCTAATGGGTTTTCTGTCAGAGGAGAGCTCTTGTGCAGGTGTCAAAATGCAGCTCCAGCACCCTTGAGATGATCTGAAGACACCTGTGACAAAATGTAAAGGGTTGGAACTGATGCCCCACAATGACTCTCATAATTCAGAGAAATTTTTCTCACCATTTTTTGTTAAAACGTTCAAAATTTAAGCAACAACAAAAAACAAACAACCATCCGCCTCTTTTTGTACAATCTATGCTGTAGTTTTTGCGTAATTACTGACTTGTAATTTCTAGTCTTGTGTTTATATCTGCCAATCTTGTTGAAGGTATTGGGACATGATGTTGGAAATTTGCACATTTGTCACAACATATATATCTTATATTCATTCATTCATTCATTCAACCTTTATTTAGTCAGGTAAATCTTATTGAACCTCATGGGCTCATTTACGAAAGCGACCTGCTAAAACTAAAGAACGATGAACAGCAATGGTAGAATTTCCTTAAACAATAAACAATAAACAAACAATAAACAATAGAAAACAAAAAAAGAGAAAAAACAAAAGAAAGAAATACATATTTATTTTTAATTTTTTTAAACAAAGTATATCATTCAGCTCTGTTCGTTTTTGCAAAATAAATTATAAATATATTAAAATTTCATTCGAAGTTATGGTAGTTTTTTCTCTGGGACACGCCACTAAAAATTCGCGCACTTCCGCAAAACGTCATCGTGACGTACCCGTGGGGAGCCGCTGCTCAACGCGCATGTAAATAATAATGGCGGAGCATGTCGAACAAACACAACCTATTGTTAGTACATGAATGTATTAAAGCAATCGAAGGGTTATTATTCATCCTGGACACTCGATCAATTGAAAAGTGATTTAGACACGGTTTATTTCATACACAGTAGCTAAGTGAGGATAGTTTCGTGATGTGGCTTCTTTATTCTTGGGCTAAGCTAACAGAGTCCCGATTGCGTCTGAGATCTATCATTTTAAGACAGTAAATCATCCAAAACTCTCATTAATAAACCCTCCCTGAATAAAAAAACTTACTGATGTTACTTGATCGCGCAGACATAATTGAAAAATACATAAATAGTAATGTGTTTGCTCCTGTTTCTCTGCTAGTGTGTTAGCAGCGAACAAACACAACCTATTGTTAGTACATGAATGTATTAAAGCAATCGAAGGGTTATTATTCATCAAATACAGTTATTGGACACTCGATCAATTGAAAAGTGATTTAGACATGGTTTATTTCATACACAGTAGCTAAGTGAGGATAGCTTCGTGATGTGGCTTCTTTGTTCTTGGGCTAAGCTAACAGAGTCCCGATCGCGTTTGAGATCTATCATTTTAAGACAGTAAATCATCCAAAACTCTCATTAATAAACCCTCCCTGAATAAAAAAAATTACAGATGTTACCTGATCGGCAGTAAGATGGTCGCTGCAGACATACGACTCTTTGGTAGGACACCATAGGTCCCTCTTCTCTGTACTTGTCCATTATAGGTGAAGTTTCTCATCTTTTGGGAATTTGTGAATGCTCACTTGTTCACTGCTGATATTAGAACACCCAAATGTGCTACAACGTGACTGCATTTTTCAAGTTACCGGTACACAAAAAAAGAGGCGATCTTTCAGAAAAATAATCTGTATGGAAAGCAGTTAAAACACCAGACAAACGGGCAAGGCTCTGCCTTATGCCCGGTGCCCACATGTACGTCACAATGACGTTTTGCGGAAGTGCGCTGATTTTTAGGGGTGTGTCCCAGAGAAAAAACTACAATAACTTGGAATGAAATTTTAATGTATTTATAATTTATTTTGCAAAAACGAACAGAGCTGAATGATATAAGATATATATGTTGTGACAAATATGCAAATTTCCAACATCATGTCACAATACCTTTAATAGTGCTGTCAGGAAGTCAAAGTCAAAGTCAACTTTATTGTCAGATCTGCAATATGTACTGTACAGGACATACACAGGACCGAAATTGCGTTTCTCTCAGTCCCTCGGTGCAACAGTAAACATCTAAACATTGAAACACTAAAACATATAATAATTGACATAAGCATAAAATAGTAAAACTAACACTGTCCTGAGTTTTTTGCATAGTGGAATAAGAGTATGAAAATTTACACCAACTCTAAAACTAAAACATTAAACATTTAATGAACATAATACTGTCCTGAGTTTTTGCATACTAGTATAAAAAAAAGAGTATAAAAAGTATAACTAAAATAAACTAAAGGTTTCTAGCATTGACATTTGCAAAGTGGCAAAGCAGCGTATGAGTTAATGTACACAGTATATGTATGAGGTAGTAGTTGATGTTGTTATAGAGGCAAAAAGTGGCATATGCAGTAAGGCACATTGGGCATCCCTAAATAAGACCGTTCAGAGCACATTGTATATGTATCAGCAGTGGTGTAGATATTAGAGTAGTGTAAATGTAAACAGTAGTAGTTACATGTAAGCAGTAGTAATAAAAGTAAACAGTATTAATAAATGTAAACAGAGAATGTAAACAGTATTATGATTATAGGCAGTGATGTAATACAAACATTAGTGCAAGTATGAGAAGTAGTGCAAACTGTATGAGCACATGACCGAGAGCTTAGTGAATAAACCGTTTGATGACACAGAGTCCAGTGTTAAAATCTTTGTGTTGTGTGGTAATGTGTGAGAAAGTTTTAGTGTTAAGGCAGTTCAAATGGGAGGGGGGGCAGAGCAGGCAGAGTGTTTAGCATCCTGACTGCCTGATGAACAGAGCTGTCTCTCAGTCTGCTGGTTCGAGCCTGGAGACTCCTCAGTC
>JBBPBX010006342.1:8407-22195 GCA_038048925.1 Garcialebias charrua
TGTCTCTCTGTGTGTGTGTGTGTGTGTATGTGTGTGAGAGAGAGAGAGAGAGAAGAGATAAATAGACAACGACTGACAGTTATTGTCAGCTAGATTAAATTTAAAAAACTGATTTATTCAAAAAGCTAAAAAGAGAGACAGACAGAAAGAGGGAGAGAGTGTGTAGCCTAAAGGAGGAGAGAAGTGACAGTGGAGTGACTGAATAGATGGAGATTTTATCTGTTATGGTAGCATGCTACAGCAAAAAAGCTGAAAATTTGTAGTTTAGACTTGCAGATGCACATTAGTAATAAAAAACAGAAGTGTGAAAATGCATAGTCTTGTCAGATCTTTGCACCGTGAAGAAGAAAAACTTGCACAAGTCCAAGTTTTGGAAACTTCAAACAAGGACAGACATATTATTGTTGAATATTACATGTATTTAGTATTACTTATTTAGCAGCATTGTCCGAGTCACCTGTTCACTAGCGTATCATGTTCATGTCCCATCTTAAATCTGCAGGGACATGGACAAACCAAGATGAGCCACCTTCAACAAAAAGAGTCAAAACCTGCCAAAAGTTAGCGCTGACAGGAAGTTTAGGTCTACACTGCCTTTCTTCATTCTATATTTTCTCATATTCTCACATCTAACATTTCCATCTACACCCGTCAGCTTCCATTTCCAACTAAAACCCAGTTTCAATAGATATCCATTTACTCACATATACAAAATCCTATAAGTGCCCTTTTACGCACATGTAACATGGTAAAGGTCACACATTCAGAGCTGGATAGCGTGATAACGCCTCTTGCTTTGATAAACAACCAGTGGCAAATAAGGCAGCGTGTAAATCAGAGGAGAGAGATAGTCCCATTTCTACAGGCAACTGGAAGCTCTTATCTAAACTCGGTGTCATGGGGAAAGCGAATAAAGACTTGTGGAGCTAAGAGCGTGTGTCTCAAATGCATTATCTGTTACACGTTGAGCATATTTAGGTATGTGCCAGAGAAATGTATAGCACATCCATTTAGTTTTTGTCTTTGAGAGAGCATGTTGATACTTTCTGCTTGGATCCCATTTATGGCCAAAAAGCTGCAGTTTTGTCTCATGACTCCCAGAAACCTCTTCCTGAAACTTTGAGGCTTGTGAACATACGTTTTGGTGAATTCCTGTCTGGTTTGTGTGTGTGTTTTTCTGCCAATAGCGGAGCCCTTTTGGGTCTGCTTCCATGGAGCCCGTTATGAAGAAAGTGATGACCATAAACCTTGGAGTTGAGCTTGAATGGTTCTGAATGGTTTCCTTGACTCTTTTTCTACAAACTGCATTATTCTGATTAGCCTGAAGTTGTATTTCCTCGTTTGTCTATCTCCTAGGGGGTCGGCTACAGCTCTATGAACCTTGTACTTTTTAATAATATTAGTAACTGTGGTAACAGAAACTTGAAGCTGCTTGGAGATGACCTTGTCATTTTTACCTTTAACAAATATATATATATATACGTATATAATCTTTCTGAGCTCTTCAAGTCGCTCCTGCTTTGTATGGTGCACAAAACAACACTAAACTTCCCGGTTTGCTCCCTTTAAATATTCTGAACGCCTGATAAAAAGCTTGAAGCCACCTGTGCTATTACGCGTAAATAAGATCAAACACTTACCGGTAGTTTGAAACTTGATAATAGTGCAAAGAATTATAGTCTGTTTACAGGTACCAACAAATCTGTCCATACGTTTAAATACCCCCTTTTTTTTTCTCAAAAGTTTTTACAATTTCAAACATTTCTGAGGCCATGGTCCTCAATTGGGAAAGGGTGGATGCCATCTCTGGGTTGGGAGTGAGGTGTTATCTCGACTGGAGGAGTTCAAGTGTCTCGAGGTATTGTTCACATGTGAGGGGAGAATGGAGTGTGAGATTGACAGACAGATCGGTGCAGCTTCTGCAGTGTCGTTGGCTCTGTGCCCATCCATTGTGGTGAAGAAGGAGCTGAGCTTCAAGGCAAAGCTCTCTGTTTACTGGTGGGTCTACGTTTCTACCCTCATCTATGGTTAAAAACGTTTGGTAGTGACAGAAAGAACAAGATCATGGTTACGGAAGATTGAAATAAGTTTTCTCCACAGGGTAGTTAGACTCTCCCTTAGAAATAGGGCAAGTTCAGTTATCAAAGTCAAGTCAAAGTCAAAGTCAACTTTATTGTCAGATCTGCAATATGTACTGTACAGGACATACACAGGACCGAAATTGCGTTTCTCTCAGGGAGAGACGTGAAGTATAGCCGCTGCTCCTCAACATTGGGAGAAGTCATCTGAGGTGGTGTGGGCATCTGGGTAAAGCTGTGCCCTGGATGCCTCCCTAGGATTTCCGGGCATGTTTGACTTGGAAGACCCAGGACAGGCTGGAGAAACTATGACCCTCGGCTAGACTGTGAACGCCTTGGAATCTGTCCAGAGGAGCTGGAAGTGGTGGGTGTGGAAAGAGATGTCCGAGCCTTCCTGCTCAAGCTGCTGCCCCCATCACCTGACTCCTGAACCAGAGGATTATGGATTTTTTTTTTTTTTACAATTTAACTATCAAATAAGACATGTGGCCCCTTTATCCATTTGTGCATCTCTTCGTATATTAGATTTTAACTACATAATTTTTCCTGAGAATTTAAGCATTGTTTCAACATGCTCTAAGGGTAAAAACAATTCGTTATGCATTTTTTTATTTAAGCAGTTTTGGCTGTTAAGTAAACTTTTTAAGTTTAGTGTAGAAATGACAAAATTACTTGTACTTCAAGAGCCACACTTTTATGTCCAAATTCATAATTGTGAGAAATCATGAGGCATAGATTTGCACACATCTTTCTATATATAGCTCTGTGTGTTTTTTCTTGAAGTGTGACTGCATATGAGTGGATGTAATGAGGTCATGGTGATGTCTTTGCATTTCAGTTGGGAGTTTCATCATTTTCAGAAACTTCTGGCAGGAACACTAAAAAAAGCTTTACCACACATAAAGTTCTGCACATTTACACAACCTTAAATTAGACTCTAACACCCTTTTCACCCCAAGTGCCTATCTCTCACACTTTAATGTACTTCCTTCAGCAACTCCAAGGAACATGACCAATATGGATCACTGCAATGGATGAAACATATACTATCCACAGTATTCTTGGGGGTGTCACTGTAGAAGCGAATGTGCATTGTACTTCCTGTCCGAAACCGGAAGTGCCTGTATTCCATAGGTGGAGTATGGATCGCGGGTGTTTTTGAAAGTTATTTTCATTCATTTTATCGGAGCAAACACAGCTTTTGTTTAAACGGAACGTTTACTGAAATGTCCTACCGGGGTTCAGGTACCTGCTGTGCTGTTCGCGGCTGCACCAACAACCGGACCAAGCTAAATCTTTGGCTAAAACAACAGTGTTTTCAACACGGACCCAAAACAAAGAAAGAGTGTTCCTGCATCCTTCTCTATGGCTGTGTCTGCGCGATCAGGTAACATCTGTAATTTCTTTTTATTCAGGGAGGGTTTATTAATGAGAGTTTTGGATGATTTACTGTCTTAAAATGATATATGTCAGGCGCGACCGGTATTTTTAGCCGAGATAGCTGCTAATAAACCTTAGCCGAGAGGCCGGAGCAAACGCGTTCGCTATTTATGTAGTTTTAAATTATGTCTGCGTGATCAGGTAACATCTTTTTATTCGGGGAGGGTTTATTAATGAGAGTTTTGGAAGATTTACTGTCTTAAAACGATAGATCTCAGACGCGAGCGGGATTTTTAGCCGAGATTGCTGCTAATAAACCTTAGCCGAGAGGCCGGAGCAAACGCGTTCGCTATTTATGTAGTTTTAAATTATGTCTGCGTGATCAGGTAACATCTTTTTATTCGGGGAGGGTTTATTAATGAGAGTTTTGGAAGATTTACTGTCTTAAAACGATAGATCTCAGACGCGACCGTGACTTTTAGCCGAGATTGCTGCTAACAAACCTTAGCCGAGAGGCCGGAGCAAACGCGTTCGCTATTTATGTATTTTTAAATTATGTCTGCGCGATCAGGTAACATCTGTAATTTCTTTTTATTTGTCCCTCCTCTTTTAACAAAACGAGTGGTGTTCCCACATTTTTAATGAACTAAAACAACAAAGTTTGGACTGTCTTCAACTGTATTACTCGCATGTAAACAAACGGTGTTTCCGGTCAACCGGAAGTCGTGTGCACATTTCGCGCAAAGCGTCATGGGGCGTAGGAATACTGTGGATATAGACCTGAACTAGTTGTATAAATTTATCATTTTGGTTTATTAGTTTTTTCTGAATACCTGGAAAATAGAGTGCAGTAGGATCAAATGTGAATTTGTGATAGAACATCACATTCAACGGTGGAATTTTAGTGCAACAAAACCAGTTAACTTTTCACCTAAGCTAACCTATCTGATTTTTTTTAAATTGTTGAATCTTTATTTATTGCACAGATCTTACATTAGCACTTTTCATTAGAAATAGTTCTGTAAACTGTTTTTTTTTTTTAAACAAAGTGTCAGATGTACTTGTAGGTTAACAATATTGCGATAATTGGCTGATTGAGTTACACATACATGTGACCAGGATGCTTTGTTTACATTCCACAATAAATTATATATTTCTTACATAAGTTTAGCATTTTCTTTTTGGAGTTATGTTTTTCCAGGACAATATCTGTCATTTGATTCAAAATCTCAATTTATTTATATGAATGCTCATACACATAGTAATGGAAAACCTGGGCTGTAATAGTAAAATAATAAATAACCTTCAGATATCACCTCGTGAAGTTTAATCAAACCAGATAATTCAGACAGTTTGAATATGATAAACCCATTTTGTAATAAAAGTTCCCAATTTTAAACAAATGTCTTGTTTACAAGTCATGTTTTAAACCAAACTAATTATTTTCTACATATTCTGCCAAGGGTCAATCCCAAAAACTTCCATAGGAGGCACAACCCAGATTCATGACAGCCGTGTACCTCTGAGCTACCATCAACTGCTGAGATCTGACTTGTCTGAAAAAGCAATAACCCTTGACAGACATCCACATCTGGTCCCACACTTTTCTCCTATAATAAACTGTAGCTTGATATTACCTTATGCTCATCACAGTGGCAGATATGAGCTGAAGTGGGAAATAAAGATATTCTAAGAAAGCTCTTTCACTCTTTACATCAGCAGAATAACAACATCAAATGATAATTCTATCAAGAATGGATAAGGGACAGATGCTCTTTTTTATTATCTCAAGGGGACAGTTTCATTTCTGAAGAAATCAAGAGCCACCATGAGACAAAAAATATTTGTTGTTATTACTCTACAGAGGCCATAGATAGCATCTTATCTTTGAAAGGTCTCTGTCATAAGAGCTTTGAAGAGAGACACACACTGTGCACACAAAAGCTGGTCATCATAGGAGAGCATACAAACATACACAATTATGCATGAACTCGTACACATAAACAAGGATGGGCCGAACACAATCCATTAAATCCAATTAACTCTTTACTCTGATCTATTCAATGCATCCCTGCTCCCATCTTGTAACACCAGACCTTTCTGCCATTTCATTAGAACACACACACACACACACACACAGAAATCCTGACTACCCTTCCACAATTCTAACCCAGTCACAACCCGGCTAATGCACATCCTATAATCAAATCCACCAATCGCTGTATTCCGTGCAAAGACCCGTGTCACATGACTAACAGCACATTAGCTCAACGCTTGCTTAGCGTTAGCGCTGTCACTTAGCGCTAATTTGATTCAAGAGTATCTTTTTTTTCTTTAATGCGATTTGGGAAGTCTAAGCTCTGGCTTCTGTAAGTCTAGCGCTAAACCCCTGGTGGGCTAGGCTAATCAGTTTCCAACATTTCTAAGAGAGACAATGATCCTAGTGTTAGCGCCGGCTAATGACAAGCTAACCCAATCATTGGAGCCTCCGAAGAGGTTGAGCTCAGAGCCAGAGCCCATTCTTGCCCCACCTCCTGCAGGCTCCTCATCCACTTTCCCTGCATTACTATAGAGCTTAATGGCCTCTTATTACGAAGACAGATGGAACATGAATGAAAAGAGATTCTGTGTCTTCTTGAGTTACATTTCAGTGGTGAATATAAATGACGTTTGTGACAACTTAAATATAAGATTTTACTTACTTCCACAAGGTGTGGCTGCTTTCAGCATGTTTTGTAAAGATTTAAGGTGAGAAACTCATAATATAACATGTCTGTTTGGTTTTTGAGCTTTTCTTTCTTGATGAATGTGACTTCTTTTTAAAAACCCAACCATACAATTTTTTTATTAAGAACTGTTTGATGCAGGTTTAGGTAAAAAGAAAAATGAAGTAAACTGTACTTTCAAAAGTGAAATATTAACCAAGCACAAGTTCTACCAAAAGACCAGCATGAGATCAAAATTATCAGTGAACCACATCATCAACATTAGCTAATGGGCCACACTAATGTGGATTTGATTGAAAGATGTTGGTTGGAATGGGGCTAACATAATTAAATAACAGATTCACTGGTCCATACGGACATGTTATCCTCACTCAATGCATCATCACTGGACACAAAATCAGAACGTACATGATGATTAAAGAGGCTTAGGTGGAAAATTGATAATCTATGTAAAAAAAAAAAAGAAATATTCATGTTCAAGTTACAGTTTCATGAATAATTTAGGTAGCTTTAAGGTAAACTGTAGTGCATCTTTTTTATGTTAAAATGTAAAGAAGAAAGAATGTTCTCACACAGGCATCAATGCTAATACTAGCCTGTCACAATAACAAATTTTGCTGGGCGATTGTCTCAGAAATTATTGCAATAAACAATAATATTGTTTGAAATTTGACAATAATTAAGAAGAAATGTTTGTTAATTTGTTTTGAGTGTAGTACCTTTTTTGACCACCAGATAGCAGTATAAGACTGTTTGAACCAAAGGATGGATAGAGAGGGAGCTAGCAGCGTGCCTCTTTAAGAAAAATGTGAAATGGGCCGTTTCTCCTTCCTGTTTTTCAGTTTTCAAAATGGCGGACACTCAGTGTGGTTTGAGCCCTTTAGCATAGCATTTTTCACACAAAGTTTTAATAAAAATAAATAAACAAACAAGTTCTCAGCTCCGTTTTGCAGAGAAAAACTTTTAAAACGAAGGCACGGGTTTCAACCGTGAATTTTGGAGCTTCAACAAGACAGAGTTTTTTCCCCCCCGAGGTCGGCTTGTTAGCTTAGCTTGTAGCTTAACTTCTCAGCTTAGCTGCTTTTAATGATCCAAAAATATGATTTTGGACGGTTAAAATGGATTTTAAAAAGAAAAGAGAAAGGAAGGGGTCAGTGAAGAGCTGGGAGTTGAGCTTTTTGTCATCCAGTATCTTCAGAAAAAGAGAGACACAAAGAAATGATACAGCCGATAAATGAAAATGATGTTGATTACGGTATTTTCATTTATCATGCGATTAATTGATTAATTGATTAACTGTTTATCGCAACAGGCCTAGCCAATACACAGTTTCTTCAATTTTAGATGCGTTAGGCAAGCAAGTTTCCAAACCATCTTGAATAAATACTGTTCCAGCAAGTCACTAAATAACTCATAACAGTAAAAAAAAAAATAAAAAAAAATAAAAAAATAATAATAATCTGAATGCCACATTACTACAGCAAAGTCTTCATCTTTAATTTCTTGGGTTAACTTTTTGAACCATGTACTAATTACGGTACTTTATCAGAAACTGAAAGCAGGAAGCCTGATATCATTATAGCCTTTCTATTATATGTACCAGTAGTTTTTAGTTGGTGTCATTCAAGTCCTAGCTACATTTAGAAGAACACCTTCATAAATATTAACACAGAATCACTTTAGATTGAAAGGTGGACAGACCTTGCAATTAGTTATTGTTCTTTATTTATGTAAATTATTTGGGAAAGAGTGAAAATGTACACTTACTTGAACTTGGCTTTCAGTTGATCTACAGTTTTGTTATAGTTTTCAGTGGTGACCTTGTAGCACTGGGCACTCTGCAGAGAGATGACAGATGAAAGTCACTGAGTGAGACAAACGCATACATGAACTTATATGATCAAAAACAAGCTGAATAGGAAGAAAAAAAAAAACATTTTTAGCAAAATTTCCCATACATGTATTTCTTTGCAGTTCATCCTTTGGCGTGGTGCTACATTTGGTGCAGTATATTCAGCTCTGCCTCATCTCTCAAACCTCATTAAATTCTAATGGAGATAGATATTACCAACACAGTTGGGTTTCCTGTGCATTTCAAGAGAACAATAACTTTGCAAGTGGAAGGTTTGCACAGACAAAAGCTATTAGAATTGTTGTACGTATTTTCCGGTGTATAGGTCGCACCTTTTTATGTTTTTTTCAAGGCCTGCGACCTATACACCGGTGCGACCTATACAGTATATGGCTTGTTATCACTTTCGGCAAAACAAATTTTTAAATCCAGCTCATTTCACAATTACGTTCATTTATTAAGGAAAAGTTCAGCTCAGACACATATTTGCTATAATTTTTATCAAACAAATAATTGTTTTTAAGTGTTAATCTTCTTAAAAGCCTTGCTGTGCACTCCTGTGGCAGACATTTGCAGCAGAGCTAAACGTAGGTGCGACCTATACACCGGTGCAACCTATCTAGGGATTTTTCCAATCTATTGGTAATAATTGTATGGTGCGACCTATACACCGGTGCGACCTATACACCAGAAAATACTGCACTCTGTTTGTGTAATTTTGTGTACACGTTTGAATTATGAGCGCTTGTGCTGATCCATGCACAAAAGAGTGCTGTAATACCAGAGAGCAATCCTGTAAGGCCACAAGGTCACTAGTCAACAATGTGCAGACCAGTGGTCAAAATCCCCTAGTGACCCGTAGCAAATGAGCCCATAGCAGGAACACTCAGCCTAAATTACCTCCTCAAACACAGCCATATACCTTTGCCCCTGGACCATTTATACAACCCCAGGAAGATCTTTCTTGTCACACTCCAGTGGATGTTATGCACATTTGTAATCACACTGTGGGAGGTTGTAAAGCATGACAGATAGTGATTGAGTGGTATGGGGTTTGTAAAATGAGAAAATACTGTATTTCCAAATGTTTTAGTCATAAATAATTTATTAGAAAAGTAATGTTTGTTTAAGTTGCCAAACTATTATATTGTACTTTTCAAAAGTACAAAAATAGATACCACATTGTCTTTGCTTTGTACTATAGAGTAGAATGTGTATTAACCACACTGGTTCTTTCATAATAAAAGCTCTAAAACTGTGGAAGTATACAACTTGTTGGCTCAAAATGGTTACATGTTAAAAAAAAAAAATCAATGCAAGACTTGAATTTGGTCAATAAATAAATAAAATAAATGTCACATTTTTGTCATCTGTGTATGTTCCCATACTTGACAGACGAAATTGGTCTCTGCATTTAACCCAACCACCACCAGGTGGTGCAGTGAGCAGCTGTAGTCAGCGCCCGGGGAGCTGGAGAATTAGATGTGCACATAGACACCCCAAGGTGTGTAGTGGCCGGGGTGCGAACCCGCGTCCTTCGGGTCCCAAGTCAAAAGCCCTGCCACTACACCATCTTGGGTCAAGACCTTTATTGTTCATGACTTGTTATTGCTAGTAATGCGGAAGATTCACATATTTATGGCAAGTTATACAAATTTATAATAATGAATAGGAAGACAAACAAAATACTAATAACACAATTACCGTACTAATGACACAGACAGTTTAAGTATGCAATTAGCTTAAAATATATGCAGATCTTCAAAAAACGTATAAATAAATTGTTCAAGAAAAAAGTTGTTCTATCATCTCCAAGATATAGATGTGAGAAAAACAAAATAAAATCATTGGCCACCTCATTAGCACCATATATAAGGAATAATGAACCCTACAGCCGTCTTGCATACGATGCAGATTCACAATAAATGTGAAAAATTGAAGCTTCATGGTGCTGCCTGCTTAAACTTCACTTCCTTGCTGGGAAGACATTCATCATAGTTCAGCAAAGATCAATAAGAATGAACTGCGCTGCTGAAAAGATCAATAGTCATGCTTTGTAGAGGTAAAAGAGAATGGGACACGACACTGACAAAAGCTCCGATACCAATTTGAGTCCTCTTCATTTGGATGGACACTCTCACAGATGAATGGCAATTGACTGAAAATACTTCCCTTGGGCATGCTGTGAAAAGTTTCAAAAAAAACAAAACAAAAAAAAAAAGAATTATTTTATTACATCAAAATACATTCTGATCGCTTTTATCTTCCTTTGAGTAAGGCTTAGATTGAGAAATGTTTAAGAGAATATGTCATTATTAGTTAAATATTAGGAGGTTGGTGTACTGGTGACAATATGACAAGGGGGAAAAAAAATCAGTTTTAACAAGGTAACAGTCTAGAATTACAGAAAAGGATTTAAAACTGAGGCTTACTCCAAGAAGAAACAGCTAAACAGAGATTTTGGGGGATGCTAAAAAGGCAAGAATAAGACCTCTCCTGGGTGCCGAGATTAAACGACTGGAAGAGGAGGAGAGACAGACCGAGCAAGGTTTGGGTGTCTGTCTGGAATACTAAGTACAAGGTAATAACACCTGCCTAAATGGCAGAGCTGGTACTAATCAGTGCACTAATCCACCTGAAAGGACAAAAGGGTTGTGTGTGTATGATTGCAAGCATTTTTTTTAAGCACGTGCGTGCACACAAAAGAAGGGAATTGCATGCTCACACGCCGCTAGAAATATAAAACCAGCCCATCGCATAGAAACGTGTGGACACGCGGGCTAAAATTGTACATGCACCCTGGTGGCTGGATATAAACAGTGAGTCACTCAACAGCAGAGAGAATGTGTAATTTGTGTGATTACTGAGTGGTTTCAAATTGTGATATCCTGCTGCTGTCCCAACTGATTTGGAGAGCAACCCTGACCTTTTATTAGTCCAGACAAGACAGACTTTTCTGTGTCTGGTTAAAAAAACGTTACTTTTTTGTGATCAAAGTGGTAATCCATAACTCATTGTATTTTCTCAAAGAAATTAACGTTTTAATCTGTGGTTTAGATACAATTTGCCAATGGATGGACATCTTGTGAAGTAATAACCTGTTATTACCTTCTTCTGCAATAAAACATCACCAAGTAAATAAACTGGCTTCTGTTTATGTTAATTTAGTGTATTTTCTTTTCACAAGGATTTTAAGATCATTTGAAGCTAAACAAAAAGCTAAAGGGGGGTGTCAAAGATAGATGAAGTCATTAATGCTAATGCACTGCAGCAATATGGAGAACATAGAAGCAGCACAGGCTCAATTTGGAGGCATATCTTCCAACTATTAATGAATAAAACAAACAACTCCATATACCGATAGCTTCTTTCAACTGCCGCTGAGGCCGAACATGGCGAGAAACCCTGCCATGACCAACATTAAGCTGAAGAAAATGAGGCTTCTGCTGTGTGACGCAGCTGAGCTTATGATTAGAATGAGTAAAGAGGCTGGGTAACTATTTTGTAAGCTCATTTTTATTCAAAAGATGAACATGCAAAAGTCCTTAAAGAGATTAATTTTTTGGTTCTAAAGGAGCAGAACTCCCCAACTAACTTCTGAAACCATGTGGATCAGGAAGCATGCAGAGTTGATTGCAGAAGCATCACATTAGAATACAATATAATGAAAAAATGTGGGAACACTTTTAAAAATGAAGACTTTTTAGGTGTTCTTCATCTTTGGACTGGAAAAAGGAGCAAAAAGGAGTTGTTCCCCCCATCGTCAGTTCTAGTCAAGTCGAGCTTCTTTATTGTCATTCGCACCACATGAGTTAGAACAAAACTGTGTACACAGGGTCCCAGTTACAGCCAACAAAAGTATAAATTGTAAAAGAAAACAGTAATAAGATCTAAGTCTAAGATATGAACTAAGAAATATGCTAAAACTAAGACTACACTAAGCACAAATAGTACAAAAACAATACGAATAGTACAAATAATAGTACTATTGTGACGTTAGTCAAAACCCCACATTCTTTTCCACCACATTCTTGTTGTGTCCATTTTAAATGATGTCACAGCTCTTATTCAAATAGGCTAAATTTGAAGCAAAATCTTAACTCTTTCAAATAGAACATCCCATTTGAATCTGAAAAACAAAAATGCAGGTTTTATGACAACATTTGACGTAAATCAAGTGAAATATGTCCAGTGATAGATGTGGGGGCTTGAACTTTGTTGGCAACTTGACCAGCTGTAGTTTGAGCAGGATAATAGTGAACTCTTGGTTTCTGGTACTTCAAATATTTAGCTAAATAAAAACGATTCCTAAAAAGATGCTTTCTTAATTGTGATTGCAAAACCAAATGACAAGAAGCCATTACTTCCAGCATGAGGAGATAAGATGCATCCCAATTTATTTGCTTCAATCCAATTAACAGAAAAGTAGCCACTTTGCATTACTTTGTTGAAGCATTTTAAGTCACTTCTTATTTTCTTTGCAAGAAGAAACCTAATTATTGTCTTGCTCAAAACACTTCTGTGAGGCTCACAGTCTGAGAGACAGTGTACCAACAATTATTAATTGCTAAAAAAAATGTTGTGTTTTACAAATATGTTAACATACTTCAGCACCAGATTTGAGAAAGAAAGACTTAGGGCAAAATGTTACATACAAGAGAAATAAAGAAATGGCAGGTAGAGCAAGATATGAAGCTTGCAAGATACAGAGATAGACAGAGGGCATTCCTGTTTTTAATGCTCTCTCTCTCTCGTATATTTTTCTTTTTACAGAGATGTAGAACGTCACTATGAGTTGGCAATTGCTGCTGTGATTGTCCTCCATAGGAGAGAAGAAAAATCCAATTTCATTGATATACAAGGCAGAAATAAGAGAAAAAATATTTTCTGAAAAAAAGAAAAAGAAAAAAGAAAAAGAAATTGAGGCATACATGAGGGGAAAAATACAGCAGTTGAAAAAAATTTAAAAGAAAGAGATAGAGATAGATGTGTGCAGGGAGAGCTGCAGAGAGGAGGGGAAAAAGAAAAGCGAAACATCGGCAAGCTGATTGTTAAATATGAGATTGTTTTACAGCGCGGCAGGTATTGAGTGAAAATTTAATAAATATATAGATATTGTTTTCAGGGGCTATTTGGTAGCTTTGGCCCCAATGAACAGTCGAAGCAAAGGCACCAGGCTGAGCTGTCTGTGAGCCTGGTGATGGCCTGTCACTGGAAGCCCCTCTGATGAATGACCATGTTGGATTGGAAGAGACATGTAATATATATCAGACTTACATTCTATCTCTCCCCTTCTAGCTCTCTTTTGGTCACTTTGACTTTATTATATTATTTTTTGGCTAGTGTGCAAGATGTTGCAGGAATTCTGAGGTTTGGGGAGGAACTGAGAACAGAGGAAGATCCTGAAATGTGATGGGAGAAAATATTTAGCTAACAATACACTGAGCAAAATCAAATTCACTGCAGTCTCAAGGGGAAAAGAATGGGTTTGCAACCAAAATGTACTGCAGTTCAAGGTAAAGAAAATCTTAAGCTGTACAGTGCCCCAACATTTCCTCACTTGCAACTTGTCAGCTTTGCTTTGCGACCGACTCTGGAGATTTATTTATTTATTTTTTGTTGTAAGTTTTGTTGTTTAAAAACATTAGCAGACAGTAATATCCTAATCCACAACTGTGCACTACCTGAAAAGACTGGGCACTTTCTTCAAGGAAAATTTGGGGAAGTTTGGGGAAAATACAGACATGAATTA
>JBBPBX010006342.1:23086-42265 GCA_038048925.1 Garcialebias charrua
TTACCTGCAACACTGACAGCCAGTCAGTGGGAACTGATGAAGAAGACAGCTGATGTGCTTGCCCCCTTTGAACAGCTGACCAGGGATGTGAGCAGAGAGACTGCAAGTGCAGCTGATGTGATCCCTGCCATAACAGGTCATTTGTATTTTTATTTATATTGTAACATTTATTGATATTGTTTGAAACTAACCATTCATTCATTCATTCATTCATTAGTCCTCAAACGTATTCTGTCTCGGGAGGAGGATGAGGAGCAGGGAATCAAGACCATGAAGAGGACTCTTCTTGAGGCAGTCGAAAAACGCTTTGCTGATGTTGAAACTGAGCCACTCTTCTACATCGCCACTCTTATAGATCCCAGATACAAAGATCGGCAAGTACAGTAAAATTACAATGCAGCTTTTGTACATTAAGTTTATATAAAGTCAAATCATTACCAGCCAACGCCAATATTAAGCCAATTTATTTGTTCATTTCCCTTTTTGTTAACATTTGGTTCTATAGTTAGATTTTTAATTGTTTATTATTAATCAAGGCAGTGACCTAACTGAGGAGCTGTGCTATGTGGCATCTCTTGTCCTATGTTGTTTTTAAAAGTGTGTTATTTTTGTGTATTTTTAGTTTCTTCACAAAGTCAGCCAACATGACACTTGCAAAGGAACACCTCATCCAGGAAGTGGCAACGAGAGCCACCAGTGCACCAGTGCTAGAGGAAGGAGGGACTGCAGCAGAGCCAGTAAGCAAGGCACCACGGAGTGAAGCAAGCAGCAGCCTGGACAGCACCTTTGAGGAAATCTTACAAGAGAGGCAGTCACAGGCCCGTTCCGTGAGTAGCACATCAGCAGACGTGCAGGTACAGACCTTCCTCTCAGAGCAAACCACCCCTAAGAAAAGCAACCCACTTCAGTACTGGAAAGAACATGCTGATCAGTTCCCCTCCATGGCTGCTGTTGCAACCCAGTACCTATGTGCTCCTTGTAGCTCTGTGGACAGTGAGAGACTGTTCAGTGCTGTTGCTAATATCCTGGATGAGCACAGGAACAGACTCAAACCTGAAAAGGTGGAGATGCTGGTTTTCATAAAGAAAAACATACACTTCCTTCTGTGAAGCCACAGGAGGAGAATTAAGGAGTGCTGTTCAGAAAAGCACGTTACTAGACTTATTTTATAAATCTGACACTTTAAGTTTCTTATTTGTTTACATGCCTGCTCAGTATTTTAAGTTGGGCTGCTTATTTTAAATTAGACATTTTTATTTCATACTGTTGGACTAAACTTCAATGTGAAGAATTTATTTCTTCTTACTTGATTGTTCAAGCTACCTCACAGCCTTATTTTATAAGACTGACACTTTAAGTTTATTTGTTTACATGCCTGCTGAGTATTTTAAGTTGAGCTGCTTATTTTAAATTAGACATTTTTATTTCATACGGTTGCACTAAACTTTAATGTGAAGATTTTTTTTTTTAAATCTTATTACTTGATTTGTTCAATCTACCTCACAGAAGTACTCTGTTAAATGTTAAGGTAAATAAAATAAAAATTAAGGGACATCTGGATCTGTTTCTTTTTTTTTCTGCATTTTAAAAATGTATTTTAGAAGTATCGGATCGGGACTCGGTATCGGCCGATCCTCAAATTAAAGGACTCGGACTCGGACTCGGGGTCAAAAAAACCTGATCGGGACATCCCTAGTGTAAAGCACTACATGTCCTCATTTACCCATTCATACAGCACTCTACTAGATTACAAAGAACAAATCATTCTAAAGAGACAAATCCGAGCTTTAGCTCACATTCATACACCAATGGGGCACAAACATGGGGTTCAGTGTCTTGCCCATGGACACTTAGGCATGTGACTGCTGGTGGATTCCAACCCTCAACTCTTGCATTGGAGGACGACTGCTCTAACAACTCAGCCACAGCTGCCCCATCCAGGTTAAAACAATCCACACCTTTAATCCAGGTTACACTTGTCCCTCAAAAACACATTTTACAAAGTAGCTACATTTTGTGCAGGTATAAATCATACATTTGTATATATGTTTGTGTACATTTATTTTTTATTGAAGCTGACTAACTTTATTTTTTAATTATTCAATATTTTACTAACAGAATAGTCAAGTAGCAACCTGTTTTTTGTGCGATTTGATATGTCAGTCAAATTTTGGAATAAAGAGGTGATAATTAAAACTTGTTTCCTTTTTTTTTTTTTTTTTGCCGATTCATCGATGAATCGAAAAAATAATCGGCCGATTAATCGATTATTGAAATAATCGTTAGTTGCAGCCCTAATTTCCTCATTGTTTCAGTCATGGAGTCAGCGGAGGAGGAAGCGATCACTTGACTTTTGGCAAAAAAACAAAAGAAAAGTCCAGATCAGGGATGAAGAAGGGGAATTTAATACATTTGTGTCACATACAAAACAGTTTTGCATCACTTTGCAATCCTTTGAACGAGAGCGTGCGCGGCCGCTGGGACAGGCGGGGGCGTGGGTTAGGGGCGTGAGAAGTGAGAAGCTCTGTTTTTATTGGCTGGTTAACGGCAGGTCACTGTGGGTTTTTAGAAATGCTTTTAGTAACACCTGGAGAAGCAAGGGGACTATAGTTTTTCAAAGATTACTTTGTCTAACATCTTGTTCACGAATGAGGGAAAACTGGAGCGTGAGATCGATAGGCGGATAGGTGCAGCGTCCGCAGTGAAGCGGGCGCTGTACCGGTCTGTCGTGGTGAAGAGAGAGCTGAGTCAAAAGGCAAAGCTCTCAATTTACCGATCGATCTACGTTCCCACCCTCATCTATGGTCATGAGCTTTGGGTTGTGACCGAAAGAACAAGATCTCGGATACAAGCGGCTGAAATGAGTTTTCTCCGCAGGGTGGCTGGACTCTCCCTTAGAGATAGGGTGAGAAGCTCAGTCATCCGGGAGGGACTCGGAGTAGAGCCGCTGCTTCTCCACATCGAGAGGAGCCAGTTGAGGTGGCTCGGGCATCTGGTTAGGATGCCTCCTGGACGCCTCCCTGGTGAGGTGTTCCGGCACGTCCCACCGGGAGGAGACCCAGAGGAAGACCCAGGACACGCGGAGGGACTATGTTTCCCGGCTTGCCTGGGAACGCCTTGGGATTCCCCCAGAGGAGCTGGCCCAAGTGGCTGGAGAGAGGGAAGTCAGGGCCTCCTTACTTAGGCTGCTACCCTCACGACCCGACCCCAGATAAGCGGAAGAAAATGGATGGATGAATATGGGAAAAAAATCCATAAATATGTCGCTTCACCCCATAAGTCGCAGGACATGAAAATTAGTCAAAAAAACTGCGACTTATAGGCCGGAAAATACAATACACTGGCGTGTGCTCCTTAGTGGCTCTTTTTTCCATATCAGAAGATAATGTGCTCAATCTGAATATCTTAACGTAGATACAACCCGTGAAGGAAATGTCTTCGCAGCAGTCTTTGATAATTTTTTTTTTTTAAATCCACATTTTACTTTGGATTCTTATGCCCTCTGTTGATAAATTTGAATTCATTTTTGTTGGGTGTGTGCTAATCTGTGGGCTCTTTGTGGATGTAATGTGGATTACTTAGCTCTCAGAGAGCTCAGTCACGATGCCAGGAAAGCCTCTTTGCATCACAGCTTCCTCGTTTATCTGGCCTCAGGCCTGTCATGACTTCTAACCTGGTCTTCCCCTGGGACATACCCCACATGACCACTGCTTACATTCCCCCCAAATAAACTGCCCTGCCCTGTTCATGCCAAAACCCAGTGCAGATGGGGGTGGGGTTGACAAAAGACCAGCGCAAGGGCAAGGGCCTTCCTCACTAATTACACCAATACGGCTTTAGAGACAGAAACTGAGCGTCTCTGACATTTTGTATTGGTCTTTTGTTCCTTTGTGTCTTTTGGGCCTTTGTCGGCTTACTGCAGGAGTTCAGACCACAAAGTTTTGGCTTCATGAACTTAATTCAACAATTAAAAAAGTTGTCATATGTTCACTATGTTAAAATCTAAAATTCCCAGTGTTTATTATTTACACACAATGAATGAAATTTATTTAAGAAGAGCATGACTATACACCTCTGCCAGACATTCCATGTTACTAGTTTTCCTAACTGAACACAGAAATCCCAAAACTGAGTACATAAAGTCTGTACACATTAAGAGGCATGCACAGAAGTGAAAATAAAAGAACAAAACAAACAAAAAAAGCAGACAGGTAGCTATAAGGAAAATCTTACATTAATAATCAAAATATTTAAACTTTGCATGCATTGTTTCAACTGGATTCCCCCCATCCCCATTCCACTTCAAGTTTAAAACTGAGTCTCTTTTATGTCCAAAATCAATTTAAATTCAAAGTAGATTTTATATTCCAGGAATTCTACATTTAACAAGATTTAATAAACCTTTGAATATCAAAATGTCTCAGGACTCAATTTATGACTTTAAATAAGAATGACATTTTCCTTGCATGTTTTTTCTAATTGGCCAAATCACTTTGGAACTTTGTCAAAGCACAGTTCTTCCAAAACTATATTTTTGTTAGTCCCTTTTACAAATATCTTCTTAAACAGCACCGTTTTCAGAAATGCCCATGTCCACACAAAGCATGGAAAACAACCCAAAACACTGCAGTAACCATGCCAGACCTGTATACAGGTAGTCCCCGACTTACGAGCGCTCTGACCTACGAGGTTCCGGACTTACGAGCTGGCGAATTTTTGGAAAAAAACGCAAAAAATACCGAGTTTTTCTGTGTTTTTTCACCACAGTTCGTTAGCTAAACATGTGGACACACGTTTCCGATCATTTTTATGCACTCGTAAGCAGTTTTTCGATGAAAAACGAGTGTTTGTAGTCGCGCTAGCAAAACCGTTCCAACTTACGAGCGAAATTCCGGACTTACGAGACACGTGGCGGCCGTTCCGAATTACGAGATTTCCATGTTACGAGCAACTCGTTGTAACGAAACTCGCTCGTAAGTCGGGGACTACCTGTATGGTGTTGTAACACTGCCACAAAAAATAGAGCAGAAACAAGAAATAACTCATGAGGGAACATGTTTAAAGTCTGCATGCTAGGTAAGAAGTATTACGGTAACATAAAAAGAAGCGGCCATGTTTGGGGTCATAAGTGATCTGTAACATACCGGTAATCGTTGTCAAAATAATTTGTTTTTCTTTGGCTGTCTGAATGAAAACACACTAGCATTTCAATACTTTTTTTAAACTCTAGAAACAATGAAAATACTGTTTTGGGGCTTCTAAACTGCATTTTCATGTAGATGTAAGACTGAAACAATAAAAACAAGAGTACTACATAAGGCATATTTTATGCCCGTTTACAAACTATAATACAGCAATACGTCAATCTATAGCAATAGTCCGGACAAGCAAATACCTTGTTTTAACTATGATGCTGTCACCTTGACCTTTGATGAGTGTATGTGACACTCCATTTAATGATGATGCAGACGATATGTGTGTTAAGTTTTATTAAATTATCTTGAGCAGTTCAGAAGTTATAACCCAGAAAAGAGAAAGTTTACAAATGGATAGATGGACAGAGACTATACCATAATGGTACATCCAGACCAAACAGTGTTTCAACTTCCAAAAAGCTCGTCACGCACGCAAGTGGACGCACTTGGTGTCCAGACCTGAACGTGAAACTGCGGCGGGGTGTGTGGGAGGAGCTTACCGGTATACCGAGTCCTCACTGCACTCCGCCAGGCGAGGAGCTTTTTATTTCTGTCTCTGTAGAGCAGACTTGACTGGTCGTGAAGGACTTGTCGCGAACACACAGCTACAATGAGTTTCTCTTCCATAGTACACGACCTCGCGGGTCTTTTCTGTGTCCCACAAACAATACGTCACATAGTTGCGCAATACCCCCGCCCCCTCGTTTCCGCGTCACATAGGGACTCTCCCCCTCTCTTCTCCCCCCGACTCTCCCTGATCAACCAATCAGGGAGAGTTGAACGGCGTTTGAATGTTTGAACGGCGAAATCTTCAGCATGGTCAAGGCGTGCTTTGGAGGCTGACGCGGGTTCACGTGCACGGAAAAACGCTTTCCAGCATGCTCAACACGCACGTGACGTGACGCCCGACGCCAATACGCGCATGGAGGCGCGTCCCCCATTGACTTTGAATGTAAACTGGAGGCTCCTGCCGTTGAAACGCTGCTAGGTGTGAACGTACCATTATACATCACGTCACGTGCACTACAGAATGGTAGCACTATTAGGAACTCCGCTTCGACTCAACCTTTTTTAAAATTCTTCTTGTTTTTATTTTAACTTTTTTTGCACCTACACTGCACACCCATAGTACGGGTATGACCACGACACACTTGTGGAGTTTTGTGTGTTGCCTTGCCATCATGCCATCCTGCCATGACCTGTTCGGCTTCGTGGGGAAAACATTGGATGTTCCTTGTCTGCTGGACCCGGTTCTGGAGGATAGTCTGGGAGGGCAGCTACTGTGGTTGTTATAATCATCAAGCTGCTAGCAGGGCCTGCTAATGCTGCTAACGCTAGTAATTCTGCTAACGTTGCTAACGCTGCTAGTGCTAGCCTCCGTCTGCCTAAACGGACCAAACTATGGACCCGTTTGGTTCCACGGGGAAACCTTGGATGTTGTCTGTCTGCCAAACCTGGTTCTGGACTGTGGTCTGTGAGGGCAGCTGCTGCGGTCCTTCAAACTGTGGACTGGACCTGCTAGCAAGACCTACTAAGCTGCTAGCAAGACCATACCGCTAACAGAACAGAACCACGATATTGAAAGAATCTCACTGCTAACCGAATCAAACTGTAGATGCATTTCTTTTTCAACTTTGGTACCTTGTTTTTAAGTATTTTAGTAGTATTTTTTTGTTATTGTATTTTAGTAGTATTTTTTACTATGTTTTTAGTATTTTTGCTGCATGCTTTGATGTTTCTTGTTGTTGTTTTCTTTCTTTTTTGGCAAGTCGAGAGGGTTCTTATCGTTGTAAGCATTTCATTGCATTGTTGACCTTGTGTTGATTTTGCATATGACAAACCTAACCTAACCCTAACCTACATATGATATCTGACAGGCAAACAATGATAGAAAACTTTTGTGTATTCACAAATGTTCCACATTCCCACGTCTTGTCATATTTACATATATATGGTCCTTAATCACATTTAATAGTTGCCCTTATCACAGACTAACGATGTTTGTTAGGTTAAGCTTTTCAGTGTATCTCTAGTTCTATGAACAGAAAGGCTTCCCCCTTTTAAAATGGTTGTTTATTGAGCAATCAAACCACAAGCTGAAAATGTGTAAAATTCTACAATGGGTGAGGAAAAAAACAACATCAACACAAAACCACTCAATCTCACTGTAATAAAGAACAGAGTACGGTAACGACAGCAGACTGCAGTCCCATCGTAAAGACAAAGCGCTAGTAACTAGGATGTTTTAAAGGCAACTACAGAGGGTTTTTTATTTAATGTCTTAAAGCTTTAATTAGAGTCTCTGTTATTTCCTCTTCAAGGGACTGAGAGTAACAGTAAACCCAGTGTCAAGGAAGAGTGCCTCACTGACTGTGGCAGCCCAGTAACTGGCTGCCCTCATTGGGCCTCTACATCTGTGATCTTTACCAATTGAGCTCAAGAGGCTGTGCCCCCCCCAACCTCCCCCAGCCCCAAGCTGCCAACAAGACAGGCCTCTCAGCAAGGTCTAATCTGCCTGGAAGGGCCCTGTCAACCACTCGGCCTCAGGGTCACATATGGAAGTGACTAGAGCCATTTTAAGTCAACTGGGGATATTCATAAATCTCTAGATTGCTTCCTTAAGCTAATAATTGGGGAAAGCCACCTCTGCTTGTGAGCTATTATAACACAGACTTTGTGTTCCAGCTAAACATGAAGACAATATATGTAGCAATAGTGAAAAGCAACTCCTTAAATGTCATTGTGAAAGAAAAGTGATGAGAAAAAACAGTGAATGCAGACAAATATATAATGCAGAGGTCAAACAATGGATGTCATGTGCTTTTTCTTCTTTATTGACTTAAACATGACAATGAATGTTGTGCACACCGTTTCAGTGTTAGTCTGTTGGATGACTTTCCTGTGTTACTGTTCTAAGGGTGGGATCCAGTACACAGACTGTGGGGCCAGTAAATCTGATACTCTCCTGGAGGAGAACAAGCGCTCCTTTATGTGAACAGTTTACAGCTCCATATGTATTTTCGATTCAGATTTATTTAGCGAGGGGCTCAGTAAGACCCCTGTGGGATCCATAAGCCTTACTGCTCCATCTCCACCTCTCTTGTTAGATTTACATCCTACAACAACACAAACAAAACTCTTGTTTCTCCCTCAGGAGGCCAGCTGTGAATCAGAACAGCTTCCATCACCAGGCCTCTACATGCAAAACAAGCACAGGGAAAAGAGCATAAAAAGTATACAAGTTCACACTGGGATAAATATTGTAGGAAAATGTGAGAGTTAGTACATGGTTGCTGAAAAATTTCACTGGATAATATAATCCTATGGTGCATTGGTTGCATTTTATTGTTGGATGTAACTGGGACCCTATGTACCGGTACATAATGCGGTACAATGGGCGATCGTGGTGTAGTGGTAATGGCAGTCTTCCCCCGACCGGAAGGTTAGAGGTTCGAATCCCGGTTCCCCACACCATGTGTCGTTGTGTCCCTGGGCAAGACACTTAACCCCGTGTTGCTCCCGGTAGGACTGGATGGCGCCTTGCATGGCAGTCTGCCACTACCGGTGTATGAATGTGTGTATAAATGGGTGGATGGTTGATATTGCAAAGCGCTTTGGGGCCCCTCATAGGGGGCTAGAAAGCGCTATATAAATAAGCTCCATTTACCATTTACCATAATCTCGTTTCATCACATGTACCACATGTGGTGCGAATGACAATAAATAATCTCTGACTCTGACGCATGCAAGCCAGTACAGAATAATTTTGAAAGAAATCACAGCTGAGGATGTTTAGTTTAGCAAAGCTAAAGAAGAATTGATGAAGGAAAACTCAGGCCTTTTGCCAGGCTGAAGGCACAGATAATCTGTTATAAATAAGTCATTGTGTGGCCTTAACCCTGGCTAACACAACACAGTTTGGACTTCACACATTCAAAGCCATCCATCCTTCTTTGCACTATCTCATCTGAAATGTTGAAGGATGTCAGGGAGTCAGGTGCAGACAAAGACCTCTCCCGGCCGGTCCCATTAGCTGAAGGGAGCCATGTCCAGAGCACTGGAGCATGTCCCCTGCACTTGGGTTAGGCCTGTTTTATTAATGAGCCAATCGTATGAGTGCAGGCTGAGGGCTGGTCACTGCTGACTGCGAGAAGCAACTTGGGCGGCCAGCCTGGCGAGTTAGAGTGGTTGGGAGTCAGAGGAGCAATCCCTGCAGAGACCTCAGCCACTAATGCACTCCCTAGCGGGCCTCAATGGAGACACATTTGACAAATAGTCTCTTTTAGTGGAGCTGTGCTGAGGGTATCTGGGCTCTGTTGTTGGCTCATGGCTGGTTTACCTGCCCACCGCCATGCTCACTTCTTCATTTCAACTACCTCCCCTGAGCAAAGACAGTAACTGATAATGAGGCCATGTACACATGAATTGATGGCCAGGCTTCCAATGACACAAAAAGAGTGCAACCGTACAAAAACACTGAGCCTGACTGAGACACGAAGTGCTGGCAAGCTGATTGGGAATTATGTACTTGGAGCTACTGCTACATGCTGATAATTGATTAAAGTGGAAAACTGGCATATAACCACACACTAAGTTCGGAAAAAAGGGAGACAATGAGTGTTTATACTTAGTACAGTATAATTAGCATCATCCAATACTTTATACAGTATTTGAGAAACATGATTAACTAGGCAAGATAAACTAGGATTTGGTTCAGCTTTTTTGAAAATACTTAGATTTTTCATGAATAATAATCTACATGTATTCCTGAATTCTGCATCATCTATCAAACAAACGGAGATATGAAGCCATGTGGCATTTTTACCCCACTTCTTTTCCATGAACTGAAATTCTGTTGACGTTTTTTTCTAGCACAAATGATCCAATTAGAAATATTTTTTGCAAACAATTTCTTGACTTCCGATGTGATCGTTGATGCTGAAACAGGAGACAACTATTAAGACAGATCTGGATGTGTGCGCAAACAGTACGTTGAGTGCGTTTTTGTTGTCTTTGCGTGGTGCAGGATTGTGACAAATTCCAGAGCAAGTCTCTCGTGAGTCCCACTGCTTTGGTGTCAGCGCTGAGCGGCTGTCTGCACATGATGGAGCCGTGAAACGCTGTGCACCGAACTCTCCCTTGGGATACGCGCCGAACAAGATGTCGCCTGTCAAGCGGGGAGCATTTGAAAATAAATAACATCAATGATGATTTCAGTTTACTTGTCACGAGCGTGTGCGCTTTGAGAAGTGATGCCATCATGCTGGCTGGGTTGCAATCCCCTCCCCCTCCTTCTGAGACATGCCTCAGCTGCTGCTAGATGCACCCCATTTTCTATTCAGATTCAACATCAATCTGTTCGAGGCTCCAGATATCAGTGAGAACATACTGCTGGGTGGTGGGAACGTGTGCAGTGATTATTTGTTACAGCCTCCAAAATAACAATAGTGGGTTATTCAGTAGCATGTTCTTTGATTTAAAGGCAGCAAAGAATGTTACAAAGAGTAAACATATTTTCTGCCGTACCCTTCGCACCGCCCTCCTATAAGTCGCATCAGTCCAAATATGTCTAATAAAGTAGAAAAATCCATAAATATGTTGCTTCGCCGTATACATCACATCTGTTATACGTCATCGCTGACAACCCAGAAATGTGGGCCGGTGTGCCAAAAATCGATGGGCTTTAAAATGGCGGGAGCGTGCACAGGAGGACTTTAACAGGAATTTAACAAGATTAACACTTAAAAACAATAATTTGTTTGCTCTAAATCATAGTATGGTGTGTCTCAGTCTACCTTTTGCTTAGTAAATGTACTTTGACGGTCAAATCATCTGTATTTCAAAACCTGATTCGTGGAAGTGGCAGGCACACACAGAGGGACGAACCTCCGCATTTCTTCGAAAATTAACCAGATAAACACCTAAAAACAATTATTTGTTTGCTCGAAATTATAGTAAAGGTGTGTCAGTCTAACGTTTGCTTAATTAAAGGACATTAACGGTCAAACCAGCTGTATTTGCTGCCTTGGTGCTACGAGAGCACGCAGAGGGAGGAAAAAAAAAAGGAGTAACGCTGCTTGTTTCTTCAAAATTTAACAAGATAAGCACCTAAAACAATTATTTGTTTGCCCGAAATCATAGCAAAGGTGTGTCTCAGTTGAGCTTTTACTTAAATGCACTTTAATGTTCAAATTAGCTGCATTTCGCTGGGGCGGTGCAGCTGGTTTGACGGGGTTGCTCCAAGCAGCGAGCAGAACGAAGATGGGGTACTATGGCAAGCTGATTGTGTCATTAACAGATGGTGAAGATTCTCAGTCATCCAGGACAGGGTAATTTCAAAAAAGTTCAAGAAAAAAAAGTATAATAAATAAAGTCCAGTTGTTCTTGTATTGAACTTTTATGAATTTGTCATTATAGCCACGTTTACTTATTACATGATACAACGGCATGCCTTACTGAAACTACTAATACTCTGCTGCCATCTAGTAGCTAGCTGAAAACGGCACTGTTGAATTTTTTTCTGTCAGAATGAATGAAAACAGTCGTATCGCACCCATAAATTGGTTTATAAATATGGGGGGGAAAAATCCATAAATACATTGCTTCGGACTATAGGTCGCAGGACATGTAAATTATGCAAACAACCATGACTTATACGTTGAAAAATACGGTAAGTGTAAAACATGGAAGGATATGGCACGCAAGATTATAAGTGCTCTGTTGCACACAAACATACAACAATATTCTTTAAATGAAGTCATGGAATTTATTTTATTTATTTATTGTCTCATACAGTATTGGAATAATAAAACAATACATGTAATGACACAAAATGTCAAATATTAGAAACTACAGTTCATTTCTCATTGAAAACCAATCTCGGTAATTATTTATTAGCATGAACTACAGCTTTGCATGGCAATTGAATGTGCAAAAACAGGTGAGGACATACATCAAAATATTCCTAACTGTGTGTCCATGTGTGAGTATATCTGCATACCCATGTACTCACTTGGCCTCAGCACATTGGAATGAAGCCCAGCAGGGAAGCCTGAACCGATTGGAGACTCAAAAAAGACCAAAGAGCACTTGCAACACAAAGAGTTTCATCTCAGCTCCTTAAGGAGAACCATCTGTTGTAATTTTTCCCCCCACTCCGTCTCTGCAGCTCTACAGTCGATCGTAGGTCAAAAGCAGGAAAACAAATGTGCACATGTGTCTGTCTGTCTGTCTGTCTGCCATTCCTCCAGCCAAAGATTACATATCAGAATGTTTTTCTGGCAGCACAACAAAAAGGAGAGATGGAGAAAGAAAAAAAAAGATTTCATCCCCAAGGTATGGAGGCCAGATCTGACTTCCTAAGAAAGGCATCGTAAATTGTTTGCAGTGTGTTCATCTCTTGAAGACTCATCACAAACGGATTAAGACTGTAAGGAGAGGAAATGTTTGGGGAAAAAAGTGATGGAGGTCATGAGCTAAAGTACAGCAGTGGATGAGGTGGACAGGGGGAGTTTCTTCTTTTGGATAGCATGGCTGGATAAGTATGCACACGAGAAAATGCTTGTTCGGCCTTCTTTCTTGTTACAACGTTGCGTGATAACTCTGATAAACAAACTAGACAGGTGTAGAGGGAGATCAATCTTACCTGTGTTCATTCTGTAAAATGTACTGACAGGAAATACAGACATGGATTTGAACCACTCAACAATCACTGCTTGGTGCATGCCATGGTTTTTCATTTCCCACAGCCTCATCTTCTGATTCCCTGGCTGGACTGTACAAAGTGAATCAACCTCTTGCTGTGCACCTCGGAGCAACAGGCCTTGCCTTCATGGTTTTTTGACCCTCTCAGCACATACATTATCTGCCTTTGATTTGGGGCTGTTTGTCTAGGGTCGTTGCTCACAGTTTAAAGGGCCCTAATCAGGAAGAGAGAAAAAAAAAAGAATACAATTGTATATCATAGTTTTCTTACACCTGGCATGCTATCATTCTTTTTCTCTTGATGTTTTTATATCTGTGTTCAATCAGAAAGAGAAAACTTAGAGCGTCAAAGACGAAGCAGGACCAAGACCAGCTAAAACAAATAATATATCCATCCATCCATCCATCCATCCATCCGTCCGTCCATCATCTTCTGCTTGGTTCAGAGTCAGGTCATGGAGGCAGCAGCTTGAGCAGGGAGGTCCAGACATCTTTTCCCACAGCCACCTCTTCCAGCTCTAGGAGGACTCTTCCCAGGCCAACCGAGGTTCTGCACCCCACCAGTTAAGGGCCTGTCCACTGTTGGTACCCAATCGCACTCAGCCTGGTTAATGGGACCATCTTATTTGAGGTTCTATGTTAGTGAACTGCTCCGAGTTGCCGATTTTGACAAAAGCAGCCAGCAGTTGTTGAAAGACCAGTGGAAATGCGTCACTGGATGACCAGCAAAACTGGAAACCACTGAACCCCCAGGCCCTCTCTTTTTCACACTCGGTGTGTTCTGTTTTCTTGTTTCGGGTATAGAAGCTCCAAAGATAGTGCTGTGGACCAATGATGAGGGGACCTGATTTAGTGCCCTTTTTAGGGAAACTACGTAGTGTTGTATTCAGAATACACAAATCAGAAATGAAATATGTTTACTAGTTTATCTGTCAAGTGAATGTTGTCTAACCCCCAATTTACACTACATGCGTTCCGGCTCCGGTCCGCTCCGGTCCGACCTCCGCAGCAAATACGCACCCATTATAATCAATGAGAGAGTTTACACTGGCTCCGCACGGCGGCGGCGAGCGGACGGCAGTCCGTCAAAATAGGATCCCATCCTATTTCTGCCGGACGCCGGAGCTGTGCCGGAGTCAACTTTCAAAGATTACGTCGCACCAACAGGAAAAGGAACGAGCACAACATCCGTATTTACAAAATAAAATCACCACGGGCGGACTTTTATCCTAGCTCTATACGGATTTATTTGTACAAAAATGCTGTCAAACTATCATTTATGACTACACCTACAAACGCAATACAATAAATAAATAAATAAATAAAGTATTTTATTCTGAAATGTAATAGATCACATCCTGTCGCTCAAACCATGTCCTGTCGCTCATATCTCAATGCAAAAAACAATCAAACAGCGAGGCAGTCTCTACTGTTGTTCTCCTTCTTCCACCAAATGAATTGTTTTGTTCTGACTTCATTATTTATCACTTGATTTATCGCGCAATCTCACAATTCCCGCGCATGCGTCTCGGAGCAGCGCATCCAGGCGGACCTGACCGGAGCGGAGGTAGTGGAAACTGGACATTGAGACGCTCAGCTGCGACCTGCGGAGCGGAGCGGGGCGGAGCCGGAACGCTTGTAGTGTAAATTCCGGGTAAGCTGCAACAGCAACAACAAAAGTGCATTTCTTTTGGCTGATCTCATCTGCAGTGGTCATCACTGTGAGCAAGCTCACAAAAAAGACTTGGCCATTTGTTTCACGCCGGATGCCCTTCCTGACACGACCTGGGCTCGAACCCGCAACTTCATAATTACAAGACCTCTTAACAACNATATATAACTATATATACAGTATAACTATATATTGTATATATATATAACTATATACAGTATATATATAAAAATATATAACTATATATATTACTTTTATATATACTGTATATAAAATATATATATACTGTACATATACATATATTAGATACACAGTATACATATATACAGTATACATATATATACACACCAATATATACAGTATACATATATATATACACACAAATATATACAGTATATGTACATATATATACACACAAATATATACAGTATACATATATATACACACAAATATATACAGTATACATATATATACACACAAATATATACAGTATACATATATATACACACAAATATATACAGTATACATATATATACACACAAATATATACAGTATACATATATATACACACAAATAATTACAGTATACTTATATATACACCAATATATACAGTATACATATATATACACACCAATATATACAGTATACATATATATACACACAAATATATACAGTATACGTACATATATATACACACAAATATATACAGTATACATATATATACACACAAATATATACAGTATACATATATATACACACAAATAATTACAGTATACTTATATATACACCAATATATACAGTATACATATATATACACACAAATATATACAGTATACATATATATATACACAAATATATACAGTATACATATATATACACACAAATATATACAGTATACATATATATACACACAAATATATACAGTATACATATATATACACACAAATATATACAGTATACATATATATACACACAAATATATACAGTATACATATATATACACACAATATATACAGTATACATATATATACACACAAATATATACAGTATACATATATATACACACAAATATATACAGTATACATATATATACACACAAATATATACAGTATACATATATATACACACAAATAATTACAGTATACTTATATATACACCAATATATACAGTATACATATATATACACACCAATATATACAGTATACATATATATACACACAAATATATACAGTATACGTACATATATATACACACAAATATATACAGTATACATATATACACACAAATATATACAGTATACATATATATACACACAAATATATACAGTATACATATATATATACACACAAATAATTACAGTATACTTATATTTACACCAATATATACAGTATACATATATATACACACACAAATATATACAGTATACATATATATACACACAAATATAAACAGTATACATATATATACACACAAATATATACAGTATACATATATATACACACAAATAATTACAGTATACATATATATACATTATATATATATACACACACACACACATATATATATATATATATATATATATATATATATATATATATATATATATATATATATATATATATATATATATATATATATATATATATATATATATATATATATATATATATATATATATATATATATATATATATATATATATATATATATATATATATATATATATATATATATATATATATATATATATACACATATATATATATATATATATATATATATATATATATATATATATATATATATATATATATATATATATATATATATATATATATATATATATATATATATATATATATATACACACACACATATATATACAGCATACATATATACTGTATGGTGGGCATAAATACAGTACAGTAATATTACATTCACAAAATACTAACAATAATATGTTCATCTTACTTGTGAAAAGTTATCCCCCGGTCCCTGACATCAACAGTTTTCCGATTTGAACACGAATAAGCCGAGCAATGCGGAGGCATCTCTGTTGTTTTGGTGCAGCAAGGTTCGAGGGTGACAACTCCAAGATGGCCGCCCTAAATCCTGCCACTGAGCAGGCTATGGGGTATCTAGTGTTATATATGATATCTATGGTGTGAGTTTCAAAGTTTCCGACAGCGCTTGAAGGCAGCAAAGAAGCCCCGCCTTGTCTTGCCAGACCGGTTGAAGCTGAGCTGTGATTGGTGAAGACTTGGTGACGTAATAAGAGGCCGGGGAACCCTGAGCTGGAAAAAAAAAAAAACTCCAGCTGCGGTTCAGTAGTTGAAGCAGAGAGGAAACGGAGCCAGCTGTAATTGTAGATTGTCGGAGTTCGAGCCAGAAACAGGTGAGAACACGAACTGTTTGATCTGAGTGACGTCAGCTTGTTGGCGTTGAACCGGAAGTGGCAGCAGAACCGGCGACTTCTTTCTAAAACTATTAGGACTACAGTATATAAGTTATTTATTTATTTTTATTACATAAGGTGTTGTGGAATGAATGGGGGTTCTGTTAATGGGCGGGCTCGGTTCTTCAGAACATGCAGAGAAGTGATTTCCCCACAACTTTCAGGGAAACAGAACTTTACTGGGTTATATAATAACGATGAAACAACAGGAAATGAGCAACAAAATGAGGCTATTTTCAAAAGATTTGTGCTTTTTGTCTGCTAGTTTATTCAAACCAGCAGCTTAGACAAAAATAAAATCTTTTTTCCCCCTACTCCAACTCAGTAAAGATTGTTTCTTTCATAAAGTCTGTAAAAATGTATGTGACTTAAATGTCCACCAAGTGGTGGCTCGGGGGCCAAATCAGGCCCACGGGTGAGCTCAGTTTGGCCAATGGGTTCATTTTTAATAAAACTATATTTTAAACCATAAAACAAATTTACTTGATAACAATAACTGATAGATATCCATCTGATCTCTTGGCTTCAGTAACTGTGGCTCCTTTTAGCTGATTTGATGCTTCTTCTTTTTTTTGTCACAGACGTTTTTTTTTTTGTGACTCAGTGATAATTATAATGAAAACTAGAAACATTTATCCTGAACTTGATGAAATGATGCAGTTATAGAATTTACAGTGTTTTTCCCCACATAAAATTGTTATGCAACTCTTAAAATGCAGGTTTGAACTCAATGTAAACAAAGCCTTTCTATCTGTATATTTAGCTCAACAATTCTGAGTAAACATGTGTATTGATACACCAAAAATTTCCTATTACTCCTTCGCAACTCCCACAGAAGTTACCATTGCTGGCCTATTTTCAGTCACCTTGGCTGTTTTTGCACAAGGGAACATGCTAACAAACACAACTATGAATTTAACTTAAAATTAAAGACATATATATTGACGACACAAGCGGTCTCCACAACTACAGTAACATTTTCATTATTTTCAACAACTCCTGTTTTCATTTGCAACAATCACGGGGTTAATATAATCTGTCATAAGCAATCATTTTTTTAAATTAAGTTGACCCCCTCTTAGTGTTTCATGAACTACTTTGGTATTTAACAAAAAGGAAAAAATTTAAAAATGAATATACTTCTGGATATTTAAAAAATAAGTAGAACAAGATGTAGTTAAAAATGCATTTAAGTTCATATAAAAATATAAATATGATCAGAATAATAACAGAATGCAGCTAAAGGCTAATGTTATGCTATGGCCTTTTGTTCTTGTAAATTATGTCTGTGGGGGGGTTTACAGATGGGGGGTCGAGTGTCTATCCCAGAGGGCGTCCATGTGGTGATAGTGGGTGGAGGCTTCGGAGGCATTGCTGCGGCCCACCAGCTGAAATCTCAAGGTGTCGATTTCACGCTGATCGACATGAGAGATGCGTTTCATCACAATGTGGCGTCGCTGAGAGCGGCTCTACTTCCAGGTACAAGCCTTTCACTCATCAATATTTTATCACCTGCTGCCATGATGGGCTGATAATGTTATTGCCTTTGTGTGTGTGCGTTTGTTCCTTTTACTGACTGTTAGTAAAATATCTCATGAACAATGGATGGGTTTTAGTGGCCTGCACACCTCCAGCTGATTGACTGGATCCAATAAAAGAGGGCCATCACATCTAATTGCACTTGGCATACATAGAAATGACAACAATTCAGTCATTTTTGCACATGTAGCTAAAATTCTGTGTGTTGATATGAAGTTTACTATGATGAGTGTGCAGTGTTTTCCCTACTGTTAAACAAGGGGGGGCGCCCCACCCTGTCAACAAAACTGGGCGCCCTGTCAACTGAAGCACCATCCCGACAACTGTCGGTATTGATGTTGTTCGGGGTGCAATGTGCTAGCAAAAATGTTACTGACGTACTGCCCCGCTCAACGGGTGGTCATCACACATGACACATTCCCTCACTCATTCAACCTTTATTTAGACAGGTAAATCCCATTGAGCCTCGAGGACTCATTTACAAGAGAGACCTGATTTCTTAACAAAAAGTGATGACAACAATGGATAACGATAATGGATAACAACGACAACATATACTCATAAAATAGGCATACAAATTTAAGTCTCTCTCGCTCTCGCTCTCTCTCTCTCTC